>JBBPLF010001302.1:0-10119 GCA_038089615.1 Aureoboletus auriporus
TGGATTGCGTAGAACTAGCTGGGGAAATACAGGTGAAGTCTGGTAGCTACTTATACGATATGTGATGCTGCGCAATCCTGTATGCACAGTGTTGGCTATGGAGCTGCGCACTGCGTAAAGCGATGTGCGCAGTAGGGGCTATGTATCAGAATGGGTAAGGGAACACGAGTCATCATATAAGGAGAATGATGACGAGGAGAGGTTTTAGTCTGTTATGTAAGAAAGAAGTGTACCGTAATTGGAAAGTGTACCGTAACTGGAAAGTGTACCGTAACTGGAAAGTGTATCGTAACTGGAAAGAAGTGTATGGTAACTTGACATGTTTGCCAGGAGAGACTCGGTGTGTTCGTCAGGAAGAATAAAAGAAACCTAGTAGGGAGAAGAAGATAATTGTCTAGTGAGAACACGAGGAGAGATGATGAGTCCATAGGCATAGGGAAAAGAGGGGTTATAGGGGAAAATCGTAACAGCTGCGTACTGCGTAAGGCAGGGTGTGCAGTATTTGGGCTATGCAGATGAATAAGGGGGAACATGAGTCATCACATAAAGAGAGTGATGATGAAGAGAGGGTTGGTCCATTATGTAAGAAAACATGGTTCCAAGGGGTTCTGAAGGAACTCCTGTGGTTCCGGTTGAAGATGAAAAGGGTAGACAGTAAGATGCAATAGAATGTGGTTCCGAAGGATTCCGAAGGAATTCCTGCAGTTCTGGTCGAAGATGAAAGAATTAGACCATAAGGTAGATTGAAACATGGTTCCAATAGGTTCCGGTTTCGGAACCAGAAGAACTAACTGGGAAACGAAGATAAGTGTCTTGCAAAGACACAAGAGGAAACAATGAGTTCATAGACATAGGGAAAAGACGGGTTGTAAGGGAAAATCATAACAAGAACTAGCTCTTCAACCTCATCTCTGTCTCCTGACAGAAAGATGTGCCCACCATTTCCAGACAAGGATCACGACAAGGATGGACCATACGTCCCCCTTCTGAATCCTCAGATGATATCCAAACACTGTCTGTGCTCTTTGCTCTCCCAGCACCAATCCCCACTGAGGATTGGAGGATCCAAGATGCCCCACCCTTCCCCAGACAACTGCCACCCCCACCACCCAAAGACCCAAATCCTGACATAGAAATGTTGGATCATGGAAACAAAGACATTGAACTTAAAGCTGGACTGCCCACAGATTTCTCTGGGGACCCGAAGGATGTAATACGTTGGAAGATGGCTATGACTGCCTACTTCAACATGAATCAGAAATTTTACAATGAGAATGCCAAGGTCCTAATTGCTCTCGCTAAAATGAGCAAGGGTCAAGGAAGCACCTTCTCCGAATCCATCTATGTGCAACTTGCCAATAATACAGTAAAGGATCTTACCTTTGCCAAGCTCATGGAACTATTCGAGAAGACCTTCTTCCCCTTCAATTACAAAAACCAAGCAAGAGAACAGTTGGATAAGCTAACACAGCAAGGGAAGAGTGATGCTGGATACACCAACTACATCATTACCTTCCAGGCCATAGAGGCCATAGTGGGAATTGACGAAGAAGTCACCAAGATAAACTACCTTACAGTATGAAAGGACTGGACCCGGACATCTCCACAAAGATCTTCTCCATTAACCCTCTCCTTGACAAACTTTTGGAATGGCTTAGACTTTCCGGAGTATTTCATGCCCAGAACAAGAGGATAGAGGATTTGCAAAAAGGACGAAGAGTAGACTTCCAGGTCAAAGGAAGACCTACCAGAGATCTGAATGCCATGGATGTTGACACCAAACATGTCAACTTTACTAGACTTTCACCAGCAGAGAAAGCCGAACACATGAAGAACAACAAGTGTTTCAGGTGCCACCAAGTAGGATGTCGTCCCAAGGACCACTACCGAGACCAACGTCCTGAGGGACAAGGAAAGAGCAACAACCGAGCCTCTTCTCGCCCACTGAGGAACTCTGCTAGAAACGAACATGTCCGAAAGATTAAGTTCGAAAAGTACCAGGACACCCTTAAGAAAAGGGGTGTCACTGAGGAGGAACTCGTGTGCACACTCGACATCCTCTATGATATTGACAAACTGGAAACCATTGCCACAGCCTGGGTCGAAGAAGAAGAGATCCCAAAGAAGGGTTTTTATACAGGAGGAAAGGGTCAACACTCTCCCATCCCAAAGAAAAATTGCACCAGTATTCTTGTCTGATCCAAACAGTGAATCTATGCAAATCCCCATTTCACTGTTCGAACAAGAAAATGACCAAATTGTTGACACATTTGCTCTCGTAGATTGCGGAGCAAGCGGAGACTTCATAGATCGCAATCTAGTGAAGAAGAAAGGATACAAACAAATCCGACTAGACAAACCCAAGAAAGCCCACAATGTGGATGGATCCCCGAATATCAGAGGGATAATCTGCCACAAAGTCACCCTTTGTTAGAACTGTAGGAATGGACATAACTTCGGTGAAGTCCAGAGCAGAGTCTCAGTGGGACTTGGCTTCAGCGTATGTGCTGCACCCTTACTGAACCCAGGGGTCCCAAATTTGTTCAGAGGTCGGAGGTCACAAGAACTGCCGGGGTTCAAGTGTAATGGAGGATGAGACAAAGAGGGAGGTCGGACAGAGACCGGAGGGTCAGAGCGAGGAAGGGAAGGTAGTTCAATTCGAGGTTCAATTTGATATTCGACTGGAGTTACAACTACAGTACAAAGGAACTTTACATACAGAGAGCAGAGGTGTTTCAGGGTGAACAACAGGGACGGAGGTGTAAGTAGGGTATCCGACAGAGATGGAAGTAAGTAGTGACCGATGAAGACAGAGATGTCAGTAGTGACCGACAGAGACAGAGATGTCAGTAGTGACCGACGGAGACAGAGATGTCAGTAGTGACCGATGGAGACAAAGATGTCAGTAGTGACAGACGGAGATGGAACAAATATCAGGAGTGAAACGGGGAGTGATGAGGCAAGAATATGAAGTATGGAAGTCCGGGGAATTGAGATAACAAAGTGGGCAAGAATGTACAGGGGTCGGAGTGACAGACGGAGAAGGGAGGGTATGTGTGGGAGGACAACGGAAGAGTATAGAAGTATAAATTAAGAGGTCCAGAGAACAGAGATACCTGAGTGCGCAAGATTGCACTGGAGTTGTCATAGGATAACTGGAGTTGTGTCGTGGTGACCAGAGTTGGACTTGGATGGAATCTGGGATATGACACCCTTACAATTCGGATTGGAGAAGTGAACGAGGAAAGGAACTTCCTCGTTATCAATTGTGGAAAAGAAAACTTGATTTTCGGAATGACGTGGCTCCGAGAAACCAACCCTATGATAAATTGGACCACAGGAGAAGTTGTTCTTCCCGATAAACCAAGGACCCCATGACACGACTCCCCGAAGGCTATATGTCAAAGATACCTTGTCTGATATCTGGAACTAGACCCTGATGAAAAGATGGCCAAACTATGAAGGAAAAGGATTGACAATTGGATAGAAACCCTCATCAGAAAAACCATGCTTGCCACAGAACTCGCTGCCCAAGAAAACCCTAAGGAAGAAATGCTTCCCCCAGAATACAAAGACTTTGCTGATGTCTTTGCTGAATGAGAAGGAGATGAGTTACCACCCTCTCAACCATTTGACCATAGAGTGGATCTCAACACAACCTTCGTACCCAAGGTAGCCAAGGTGTACCCTTTGAACCCCAAGGAGAAAGAAGCTTGTAAAAATTTCATCAATGAACATCTGAAATCTGGGAAAATAGTTCCATCCAAATCCCTTTTGGGAATCAACCCAAACGTGGCAGGTTAAAGGAGTGACAAAGCATGGGAATACTCATACTTCAGGTGGAAATCCTGAGGTAGTAATCAAGAGTATAAAGAGCCTCCGACTAGAGAGTCAAAGGTAGTATAGTCAGGTGGAGTGTGGAACAGCTCAGAGGTATAGTGGCTCCAGTGAGAAATCACTGTATAAGACTCTATAGAAAAGGGGAAAGGATGGCCAGAAGGGCCATCCTTATATACGTCTACAGCAGTGGCTGTACCTTCTAAATATGCTATGTGATATAAGAATATCAACCAATAGTGTAAAAGGAGCTACAGTATCTATAGTAAGAACCAATAGTGTAAAAGACTTATCCGGAGTCTATAAAGACATCCAATGGCGTAAGTCGCTCTTATCTATGACATCATCTGAAGCAATATGATGCCATAATGAATAGCGTAAAGGCCTCAAAGTCACATGTGATGACTAAGTGGTCTAGATCCTGTACATAAGTGAATATATCAGCAGGTCTAGTCTCTGATTATGTACACAAGTGAATGTGTCATGCAATTAGGTGACTTGTCATGTGACAGGCCTAGAATCTTGGTTATGTAATATGAAATATTAAATTTGAATACCAAGATTCTCAACAATTCCTGCAAGCATCCCCTTTCTTCTTTGTACCAAAGAAAGATGGATCTGTGCGATCCTGCCAGGACTATTGATACCTCAACTCTCACACCATCAAAAATGCCTACCCTCTCCCACTCATCTCCGATCTCATCGACCAACTTAAAGGATCATCCATTTTCACCAAGATGGACATCCGATGGGGATATAACAATGTCCTCATCAAGCCACAAGACAAATGGAAAGCTGTGTTTATAACACCCATGGGACTCTTTGAGCCAACTGCAATGTTCTTCGGCATGTGTAACTCCTCGGCAATGTTCCAAGCCCTGATGAACCATACCTTTGTGGACCTCCTAGCCGAGGGATGGTTAATCATCTACATGGACGACATCCTCATCCACTCCAGCAACCCAATAGTACATCAGGAACGAACCCGCCAAGTCCTACAATGACTTAGAGAGCACCATTTATCCTTGAAGCTGAAAAAGTGCTTTCTTGATAAAGAGGAAGTGGAATACCTCGGAATGATCATCTGAGCAGACCAGATCCAGATGGACCCAGTAAAACTAAAGGCCATCGATGAATGGCAACCTCCCCAATCAGTCAAAGCAGTCTGATCGTTTATCAGATTCTGCAACTTCTATTGGAAGTTTATCTCTAATTTCTCCACTAAGGCAAAACCCCTACATGGCCTAACCAGGAAAGGAGCGAAGTGGGAATGGACCAAAGAGTGTGATGAAGCCTTTTCAGCCATCAAACAAACCTTCACCCAGAAACCTGTCCTCCAAATGCCTGACATCACAAAACCCTTCACTGTCATGACAGATGCCTCCCTAACAGCAATAGGAGCTGTCCTCATGCAAAATGATAGCAACGGAGATCTACACCCTTGTGCCTACCTCTCCAAAACCCTTTCACCTGCAGAACGAAACTACGATATCTACAATTGGGAACTCCTCGGAGTCATCCATGCCTTGGAGGAATGGAAACACTACCTACAAGGGACCGGACTTCCCATAACGGTCATTACTGACCACAAAAACCTTGCATACTTCAAGGAACCACAGAAACTCTCCAGGAGACAGGCATGATGGATGTTATTCCTCCAGGACTTCAACCTTCACTTCTCCCCCGTACCTGGCACACAAATGGGACCCACCGATGCCCTTTCTTGATGAGACACCATAGACACTTCCCTAGACAACCAGGAAGTTACCCTCCTACCTGAGGATGTCTTCATCCACACCCTCGATTCCACCCTAGTCGAGAAAATTGCTAAATCTACCCCATCCAACCTCTTAGTTGTCACCACCTTAAAGCACTAAACGAGGGCACCCCCTTAATCACCAAATCCCAACCACATGACTGGGATTACACCGATGGGATGCTACATTACAAACACCACCTCTACATTCCGGAACCAGTGAGACAGGGACTGGTCCACCTCACTCACAAAAGCAACCATGGTGGCCATGGCAGAATATTTCACACTACCAACCTAATGCAACGAGATTATTGGTGGCCTGGCATGACCACTTTTGTTTGCAAATTCATCCAAGGTTGTGCAACTTGTCAAGCCAACAAAGTCAATACTCATCCCATCTCCCCGGCACTAACACCACTCCCCTCTACCTGCACTCGCCCCTTTCAGCAGGTCTCTGTTGATTTCATCACCGACCTTCCACTTTCCCTTACTTTTGATTCTATTATGGTTGTGGTTGACCATGGCCTTACTAAGGGGGTAATTCTCATCTTTTGTCACAAAACCATTGATGCAGCTGGAGTTGCCCAACTGTTTTTTACAAATGTGTTCTGACACTATGGACTTCATGACTACTGCATCTCAGACAGGGGACCCCAATTCGCATCTGCCTTTGCATGAGAACTCGCTAGACTCCTAAAATATGACCTAAAACTCTCGTCTGCGTATCATCCCCAAACTGATGGAGAAACTGAATGAGTAAATCAAGAACTTGAGACCTACCTGCACATATTCTGCGATGGACACCCAGAATGATGGGCTGAACTACTCCCGATGGCAGAATTCTCGCACAACTCCGCTGTCCATTCCTCCACCCTGAAATCTCCCTTCTCCCTCATCTTAGAATACGAACCCCGCTCCTATCCTCCAATCGGAAAGACATTCCTCCCTGTCCTGGAAACACGCCTATCAGAACTAGAGGAAGCCCAATGAGAAGCCCTTGCTGCACATGAGAAAACCCAATGGATTATGAAGGAATGAACTGCCTCTAAGTTCCGCCCCTGGGAGGTTGGTGACAAGGTCTGGCTGGAGGGAAGGAACCTTCAACTGTGGTACCTATCAAGAAAACTATCCCCTAAGCGGGAAGGACCATTTGAAATCACACAGGTTATTTCCCCTGTGTCATACTGCCTTAAACTACCACCAACCTGGAAGATACACAACATCTTTCATGCCTCCCTTCTATCCCCTTATTAAGAGACTGCGGAGCACAGCCCCAACTTCTCAAATCCACCACCCAAACTGATCAGCAAAGAGGAAGAGTACGAGATAGATTCTATTCTCTCACACCGTGGAACATGAGGACGAAGGCAGTATTTAGTATCCTGGAAAGGATACTCCACAGCAGAAAACACTTGGGAACCAGAGGGAAACCTCCAACATGCACAAACACTCCTGGATGAATATAAATCTGCCCGACCAAAAGACTTCCCCCAGTAAATGCTCTGAAGGAGAAACTTTGAATTCCAACCAGGTCTCCTATTCTACAAGTTCTTCTTCCTCTATTGCAACGACCTTCCCCCATCTCACCCCCTAGAGCACCAATACTTCTGTAACAAGAAGTACAGCGGCTGCCCCTGGCACTATGAATCATGACCCAGCAATCCCCTTCCTCGATCACCCATCGCAACTGTATCCTGGCAAGGGGGACCTATGAATCCCTCATGGCCCAAAAAAACCACCTTGAATTACCTTACCCCTACTACATCTGCTTGAATCGTCTCCCTTCTCATCTACGAAGAATCCTCTTTGCCTCCATCTTGACTACCCCAGCTCTCACCCTACGCATGGAACTAGACCTGCGCTACAACTGTCATATCTCGGATTTCATCCAAGTCCAACTCCGGTCACTGCGACGCAACTCCAGATATCCTGTGACAACTCCGGTGCAATCTCATGCACTCAGGTATCTCCGTTCTCTGGACCCTTTCATTTATACTTCTATACTCTTCCGATGTCATCTCGTACATACTCCATTTTACTTCTGTCACTCGTCCCTAGTTTCCCTGACTGTCATTTTTCCCTGTTCCATTCTCCATCTGTCATTCCATACTTACACCTCCATTCTCCATCTGTCATTCCAACCCTTATTCATTCTCGCTCCATACCTACCTCCAAGATATTTACGTGACTCCATACCTAAGACCCTTCTGCCCTCTGTATATAAACCCCTCCGTACTCTCTTTGTGACCTCAGTCGAATATCGAATTGAACCTTGAGTTGAATACCGAATCGAACCACCTTCCTCTCCTCGCTCTGACCTCCCAGTCACTGTCCGATCTCCACCTCCATCTCCTCCTTCGTTCCACTTGAGCCTAATGGTTCTTGTGACCTCCAACCTCCAACCTCCGACAAATTTGGAACTTCCAGGTTCAGTAAGAGTGCAGCATATATGCTGAAGCCAAGTCCCGCTGAGACTCTGCTCCAGACTTTGCCAGAGTTATGTCCGTCCGTATAGTTCTAACAGTATATTTGACTCTCACTTGCTAGAACCCGACGTCCATGAACACTCGTGCTCGTATCAGAACAGGTACCAATGTTGTCCCCGCACTATCCCCATGTTACAACCCTCTGTCAATGTTTGACAGCAACCGCCAAGACCCCGAGACCACCAATGACTTCCGTGGGTTCTCCACATGACTTGCACCCTCCATTTCCCAAGGTTACCCTGAATTCCCAACTCCCGGAGCATGGATAGTCTCTGCCCAGCTCAGAGGTGGTGATGGCAAGACAGCCAGTCATCACTCGAGCCAATGTGAGGCTACTTTCCGCACTCCAGTCAACAACAACCCCCCTCCTCCGGACGATCCAGACTTCCCCGGAGATGACCCCTCTGATGATGGCTCGGATGGCCCTGATGAAGACCCCTTCAACTCTGAAGGTGACGAAGCCGCCCAGGATGTGCTAGCCCAGCTTGCTAGCGCAATCCAACTCCTCGCCCACTCTGCTTGCAAGCCCTCCAAGTCTACTCCATGCACTAAGGTCCGGGAACCGGACCAGTTTGACGGGACGGATCCCTGCAAACTCTGTGTTTTCCTGGTCCAGTGTGAGCTCAATTTCCAGGACCAGCCTAAGGCCTTTAGAACGGACCGCACCAAAGTCACCGTCTGATCTCCACCTCCGTCTCCTCCTTCGTTCCACTTGAGCCTAACAGTTCTTGTGACCTCCAACCTCCAACCTCCGACAAATTTGGGACCTCTGGGTTCAGTAAGGGTGCAGCATATACGCTGAAGCCAAGTCCCACCGAGACTCCGCTCTGGACTTCGCCGGAGTTACGTCCGTTTGTATAGTTCTAACAACAACTACAATAAGAAAACCAAAAACTTGTGTTCCCTCTTCTGAACCTACCAAATCATCTGCCTCACTGCTCACCAGCTTGTTTCCCACGACTCTCCAGAACAACTTGTATCCACAATGCAAACTGGAGTGGATAAAGTGTGCTCCCTCATCCTCAACCTCCTTTATGAGGAAGGATTTGGACACTTAGTAGATTGCATTGATGAAAACCTGCTCTGACCCCTCATGGAGCCATTCTTTGACATCATGAGTGTCCACGAGTACAGAGTCTATGTAGGAGATGCCCCATGTACCATACCCTTCGACCCCCATCTGGACACCCCTGTGTCTGTTGAAAGGACCTCCTCCCCCGTTCTCCAGATTCCTCCTCCTCGTTCCCCCAAACAAACATACTTTCCCACCCCAATTTCAATCCCAGATTCCCCTAAAATCGATATCCATGCCCCCACTTCCTCCAGCATTTCGAGAAACTCTCCAATTGCTACCTGTTCACCCACTCCTGCCCCTGAGGACATGCAATGAGGAGATTTTACTTGCCATGAGAGCCTGCTACCTCCAGGACTTCCTCAAGCAACCCTGCACACATTAGAAAATACCCTTCACCCCATACTCCATTCCTTTCGGGGAGTCAGATCAGCCTCCTTGGATGGAGCAGGCACTTTCCAAAACCTCATCAATGTCAACACTTCCACAATCCCTGAACACCCCCCTAAGAAGCGACTCCACTGCCACCAATGTGGGAAACCAGACCATGTTTGCATTTTCTGTGGGAAATATATTTGCCCTTGATGTCACAAACATGCCCCTGGACATGTACAAGCCCGATGCCACTGTAGACAATGCACAGAATGCAACAAGTATGAACACATCCGTACCCACTGTCCCGTTTACAATGGACTCAACTGCAATGATGGATTTTCCAATGGAGATATCGACTTCACCAACTATGAGACCAATGAGGGAGACACCAATGGACCAGATCGTTGAGCAAGTGCTTCAACACTATGAAGGGGGTAATGTTATGGTTTTCCCTTATGACCCATCTTTTCCCTATGTCTATGGACTCATTACTTCTTCTTGTGTCTTTACAAGACACCTATCTTCTTCCCCTTGTTAGTTTTCCTGGTTCCGAACCGGAACCCATTGGAACCACAACAATAATCCTTCACCTT
>JBBPLF010001303.1:0-10111 GCA_038089615.1 Aureoboletus auriporus
GATGGACATGTATGAAATACAAATGGCTAGAGGTGAGTGATATCAGGCACATAACCCATAGTTTAATGACTGTAAATCAGCACCAACAGTGAAGGTGATGGAATTGGACCTGCTTAACTCAAGATCCGGGACTCAGCATGGCATGCATGGATCAATCTCCTGGATTATGGAAGGTCTGCATATTGAAGAAACTCAGATTACACTCTTGATGCTGGTGAAAGAGTTAGGGTCGAAGCTGACTGATACTCAGCTTGTCACTCTTGCCCGCAAAAGAGAGTTTGGAAGCCAACATTGCCAAATTCAATGCATTGGTGATGGACTTCATCGGTGACTTACTAGATACTGATGGCAAAGACAACATGACAGATGGGATGCATCAAGATGATACTGATAACCTTGATGCCGATGAACTCTTTGGTGATGATGGTGCTCATACACAAGCGGATGATGGATCTCCGGTTATAACAGCGGAACATGTGTTGATTTGCCTACCATCTACAATCGGTCTGGAGAAATTAACATTGGCCGATCACAAGTCTCTGATACAGCAGGAGATACAACTTAGGATTGGTCAGGCAAATGATACACTGCATGAGCTATGTCTGGCATTGGTGGACAAGGCAATTGTATTACACAGGGATGTTTGCCATGTCTGAAGTCAGGTGACAACAACTCAATCATGGGCAAAAGTCACTGGTGTGCAGAAGACAGTCATCCGACATGCAGTAATATATTGCCAAGTCCGTCAAAGGCTCATTCATTTGGGTGCTGGTGACAATATATTATGCCGGTTTCAGCCATTACTCAATAGCCATTTGAAAGTCACATCAGCAGTTGCTGATCCCAATGCACATGGCGAACGCAGCTCCATGCTTGCATGGTTCTGGTCCACCAACATTCCTGGAGACACTGAGGTGGAGAATTGGATGTTGGAATGTATGTCAATCAGCAATATATACTCAGTTATCTAACTTACATGTATTACAGTTTATTGAGTACACTGGTTGTGAGCGAAAGCTCTTAAAGATTGGTGTACAGAGGAAATAGATCTCCTGTGATGTGAATCAATGTGGACTGAAACATTTTTCTGTAGAACAGCAGCAGAACATTGAAGACAGGCGGAAATTGCAATGGACAATGGCCGGTGGGGACCGGCAACATATTGGAAACGACAGGTGACATTGTATTTGAGGTTAGCAGAAGCAGCTGGAGAATGTTGGAGCCATATGAATATAGTACTTTAATATGGCCGATTGCTCAATATTTATGCTGATTGCTCAACATTTATACCAGTACCACAACATGCACTAATATAACCAAAAAGGAAACATTCTCCACTAAGTGACAGCTTCATTGTTGTGGTTCCACATTATTTTCTCATACTGTCATCACTATGACTACTGAAACCCAAACCCACTCTGTCATGAAATTCACTGATTGCTACTCTGATATCGCCCTCGCCATCAAATACTGCAGCTGCCAGATCAAGATTGCCATGACTGTTCTTGTTGGCAATAATACTCCCAACGATTATTCATGGGTTGATTTGCAGCTGGAATTGGTATGTACATGCATATTATGATATTCATTGGTAAATACATTGAATATTGAATGCAATTTTGTCAGGCGTTATTAAACCGACTAATTGTTCACGGCACACTTCGGGGATTCACTCTCAATATTCTGCCAACAGTGAAGGCATTGTTGGAGCAATGCCTAAGCAGCAAAACTGTCGACATTGTCCAACAGCTTTTACCAACATTCCTATGGTCCACTGACATCTCTGACTCAATGTTCAATACCGACCTCTTTGAAGATGCCTGGTGGCTTACCAGTGCATGTCCACTCACCAAGGAATATTCCCTCAAAACTGTGGAGACTATCTGGAACACAGCAACTTGTGTACTCAAGGTTGGTACCTTCATTCTGTTTTTCCAACTAGTACTTAAGGCAGATAGGCCAATGTTAATGCCAATCAGCATAATCTACCTCAATCTGCCCCACAAACTGTGCAGGAGGAACATCGGAAAAACCTTTCTGAAGTTCTGGATGGTTTGCAGCAGGAGCTTCGCGATGTGGAGCTAGAGATGGCTGTTGTGGATCAGAGGATGGAAGCCATGGAGCAGTCATTTGGTGCTGGTATTTTTTGATTCAATGTGTAGTTGTTGTTGAAAGGAGGAAGGGTTGTACCCTAGGATAGGAACATACCTGAGTGCTTAAGTGGGACTTAACATCAGACATAGTGGTTAGTGGTCAAGAGTGTTATTCAAACTCAGCTACTGAGTTTGTAATATGTACTACCATGTCTATGAGTCACATTACTGTGGTATATATCGGAAACGACATGATAGTTGCTGCTACTTATCAACACTCCCCCTTGCTTAGTGTACAGGTGTAGACGTAAGCATAAAAGGCCATAAGGGCACTAAGAGAGAAGGGGAAAGAGAAGCAAGAAGAAGGTCATCCACTCAGCCTAAAAGAAGGTGGCGAGAGTTTTTGAGACTCAGCTCAGTCTGTCGAATTCATATAAAATTCGAGACCTAGTTGGCTGTGGTACTCGTAGAATTTAACTTTGCCGAGGTTTTTGGTGAACATGTTGGCAGGGTTTTCAGTTCCAGGGACAAATAGCAGTTTGACCTGTTTCCACATCATCACTGTGTCGCATACAAAGTGATAACGTATGCGGATATGTTTGGATTGTTTTTCAGTGACAGGATTCTGGGCAAGGAATAGGGACCCTTGATTATCGCCGCATATTGGGATAGGGTTGAGGCGGTATCCAAGTTCTCCCATCATCTGATGGATCCAAACGGCCTGGCATATACAGTCGCTCAAGGCCATGTACTCTGCTTCCGTCGAAGAGAGTGCTGTGGTTTTTTGAAGGTGTGAATTCCACAGGAAAACACCATTGGCCAGCTTCAGGTAAAAACTGGTTTGGGAATGGTAAATGATTTTGTCCTGTCCCCAATCTGCGTCCATACAAGCAATGATGCCTTTGTCGCTATCGCCATCATAGACTAGCGAGTAGTTCTGTGTGCCAATCAGGTAGTGACATATGTACAGAGCCTTTTCCAAGTGCTCGTGGGAAGGGTTGGCTGACATTCGAGCGAGTTGTGTCACCACATATGCAATGTCTGGACGGGTACCGATCATGAGGTACATTAATGAGCCAATGACTGTCTGGAAGCGTGTCCACAGTTCTGGGTTGACAGTGGCATCATTCTTCGCTGGATAGTATCCTTGTGGAAGAGGTGTCAGGGCAGGTCTGGCGTCTATCATGCTGTATTGTTCCAATACTTTAAGTAGGTATGATCATTGGTCAAGGAGTATTTTCTTGCCAACATGACGAATGTTCATCCTCAGGAACTCGCGAGGTTCACCGAGGTTGTGACATTCCCATTTCTTCATGAAGGCCCCTTTAACCTTGTCTACAAAGGCTTTATCGGGTTCGCAGAATAGGGCGTCATCTACATAGACTATCGCTAGGACTAGCTGTTTGCCTTTGCGATATATAAAAAGTCCAGCATCCATTTTGAGACACTCAAATCTGAGTTCCCTCATGGATTGGTTGAGGGCATGCCACCAGGCTAATCCAGCTTGCTTAAGGCCGTATATAGCGCGTAAAAGTCAGAGGACTTTCTTTCCTTTTAATTTGGGTGGAGAGAATCCTTCAGGAAACTCCATATAGAGTTCCTCTTCCAGTATGCCGTATAGGTAGGCGGAGCATACATTGAGACCAGTGATGTACCAGTTTTCCAAGGCCGAAAAGGCGAGCATGGCCCACACCATTTCAAAATGTACGACTGGGGAGAATATTTGGTCAAAGTCTGTGCCTTCCACTTGGGAGAAGCCTTTCGCAACAAGGCGGGCTTTATTACGGCCATCAGATTTGACATCAAAGACCCATCAGTTCTTGATGATCTTTCGGTTGGGGGGTTTGTCAACCACTTCCCAGACCTTTCAATCCTTAAGTATTTGAAGCTCGTCCTCACAAGCTTTTCGCCACAGTTTCTGCTCGTCGTGTGGTAGGCATTGTATGTCCCAGTAGGACCATTTGCGATAATTCATGTTGGTGGACTCATCCGAGGCTGGTATGGCGCATTTGCACAGAAAATCAGCAAGTGCATCTCCCCCTTCCGTGGTCAACCTCTTGACATCTGATTCCGACGGAATGGGAGAAGGAGGGAGGTGGCCGGGGACCATCGGTGAGTCCGGACCAGAGCCAGAGATGGCGGGTGGTTCCGTATCAGAGACAGAATCAGGGGCGCTGGATCCAGGATTGGGGCAGTGCCAGGTAGAGCCTTGTTCGGCATCCCGGAGTTGATCGAGGGGGTTATGCCACTCACTGTAAATGTTGCCGGGGCGAAGAGGTGGCTGCCGAATTCTCTCGGAACGGCAAAGAAGAGCAGGGGGACCCAAAAGAGGGGCCTGATGTTGCCTGGGTGGAGTGCGAGGGAGAGGCTGGGAAGGTGGAGCCACAGGACTGGCAGGGTGAGGTGCAGGAGGACGAGAGGGACTATTGGGAGGGGGTTCCACATCGGACCAATTGTCCTCAGAAGAGGAGAATGAGGAATCAGTGTCCTCATGGGAGTGGTGCTTAGTGGGAGGTCTAGGGAGAGGCTGATGCGGTTTTGCACCAGGACAATGAGGGAATAAGTGCTCATTGAAGATGGTATGTGCAGAGGTGTGAAGCGCATTGTTGGGCTTTATGAACAGGAAGTTGGTAGTACTTTCCTCGGCAATGCCCAAATAGATCATTAGTTGGGATCTAGGTTGGAGCTTTCCTTCACAAGTCTCAGGGGCAAGGTGTGCATAGGCACTGCAGCCGAAAACGCGCAAGTGAGAAATGGAAGGTTTCTCCCCCTGAAGTAGTTCGAGGGGGGTTTTCCAGTTCAGGTAGGCGTTGGGGGTGTGATTATACACGTGAGCCGCATGTAAGATTGCGAACTCCCAGTAGGAGGATGGTAGGCAGGCATGTAAGCGCATGGCCTGTGCCTTTTCCATCAGGGTGCAAATAAATCACTCTGTGCAACCATTTTGCTGGTGAGTGTATGGGGTGGATTGTTGGATGTTGACGCCATTGTCATGCATATATTCTTTGAATGCCTTGGAGGTGTATTCTCCTCCTGCATCGGAACGCCAGTATTTGATGACGGCATTATATTGAGTGTGGATAAAGGCAAAAAACTGTTTTACAGTCCGAAGGGTCTGATCCTTGGACTTAATACAGACAACCCAACCCATGGATGTATAGTCATCATAAAAGACAACAGCATACTTAAATTTGTGGTACAACTCAATCTCAAAGGATTTAAGGTCTGAGTGAATCAACTCAAAGAGAGCGGAAGCCCGTGTCTCGCTGTGAGGAAAGGGTTGATTGGGCTGTTTGCCCATCTCACATCCAGGACAGATAGGTCGCTTGGAAGGGATGGTGATGTTGGGGAAATCCTCTAAGTGGCGCTTGGCGGCCTTCAGTACCTCATTGGAGGGGTGGCCAAGCCAATGGTGCATGAGATCATAATCCAAAGAGGCCGTCATGGAAAGGGACGCATTCGGATGCATGGCAGGTGCTTTGATCCAGTACATAGTGTCGCTGTGACTATGAAAAGTGAGGATTGTGTGATCCCTGCATTTGTCGTAAAAGAAGATGTGGGCAGGCCCATTCTGAAGAGAGAGACAGGGGTCTCTGAGCAGGGTACCCATGGATATCAATTTAATGTTACAATTGGGCATGTAAATTACCAGCAATAACTGCACAGATAATCCGTTGAAATTGATGATGATGGTAACAATGCCGAGTATGTGGGCTGTGCTGTTTGTGGTTTGTGAATGCATTGGTTTGTCATATGCACAATATTCAACATAATCGGTGTGATCATGTGTAAAGTGGGATGATGTGCCGGAATCCAGAAGCCACACATCGGGTGGTGTCTTGGTCGGGTTCACTCATTGTTTTCCTTTACCATTGTGCTTGTCGCAATCGTCACACATTGAATATGGTAAAGTAGTAGAATTGTCCGATTTATCTACTACAGGTATAGTACATGACGTATATAAGTGTGTAATCTGAGGCATAAATGCGTCAGTACCTGAGTAGGATGGAGAGGAGGTAGGGACTTACCATAATGCCGCGTCCTTGAAGAACCGGGAGACATAGTTGTCCCGTCCTTCATCTCCAAGGCTCACTGTGTCATCGTTGTCAACCTCCATGCCAATGTCTCTCCAAACGGAGTTGGAGAGGACTTGGTCATCAGGGACCAGTGTGATCCAAGACATGAGGGAGGGACGGAGTTCGCAGTTGGTGATTGGATCCAAGTTCCACACAGTTTGAGGAGTGGGGGTGACCCCAAGATGATGTGCCAGCGATACAGTGCGCTGGGTATGAGGGAAGGTGGGAGGTCCATACTGGGAGGCCCCGACAGAGTGTGCCAGGGTGCACAGGTCAACAGTGGGGGAGGAGAAGGAGGTGTCGGCAGAGGAAAGGATGATGTCTTCCCGAAGGAAGTTGGCAAAGGCAAAGGAGGTGGCGGGAGTGGTGGTGTTGGTACCGATATCCGACTCATTGGTGTCATTGACATTAGCGCGCTGTTTGTTGCACTTGTCTCGGCCGGCGGCAGAACGCTTGCCTTCATGTCTTTTGGGGTGTGATTCCTTGTCGTCACCCTTGATGTCCTCATTGTCCTGTTGCCTGGAGAAAGAGGGATCTCCTTCTTTCCACTGAATGTTGGAGACCTTGTTGGCCTGTGGCCCTTGTTGCTGGCACTGTTGTTGGTGCTGTTGCTGAGAGACTTCCGGCTTACACTTGGAGGCATATTGCTGCCAAGCTGTGGTCATCATTTTCTCCAGCTCGTCCATGGTGGGGTTTGCACCCGTACCCATCTGGGAGGTAGTACTGCCCATAATGTTGGCAGCCTTGGCATTGAGGACTTGGGTGGTGAAGTCCGCGTACCTGGGAAGTTTGGCGAGAGTAAATATCACCTTAAGATCATCATTGATCTTATAATTCAACTCTGCGAGGTTCGCAAAGTGAGAGTTGAGCTTGGCAAAAGCCGAAGTGGGGTGGTTGTTCTCAGGAATTGTGAAGGCCAGCATGGCCTTGAACTCGGTGTAGGCTGACGCAAGAGAGGGCACGTCATATTGGTTTTTGAGGGCATCCCAAATCTTCAGGGCAGTGGAGTGGTTGGTGTACTTGGAGGCTATATGGGCCTTGAGGCAGAGGATGATGGAGCCGAGTGCTTGATCATCGGTGTCATCCCATTTTTGTTGGGCTTCAATGTCGGTGTTGGCGGGCCTTGTGTGCTTCATGGGTCCTTGCCATGTGCCTTGGGATTGGAGGTACACCTTCATCTCTTGGGACCAATGCTTGTAGTTGGTGCCGTTGAGTTTGGCAATCGAGTTGAGAGTGGAGGAGGACATGGTTGATTTCTGTGGGAATAGGCGTCAGTATCCATTCGATATGTGTAAACAATAAGGAAGGAGAGCAGTCAAAGACTGCATCATCTGAAACACCCAGAGCCCAAGAAATGGAGTGACATAGTCTCCCCATGTACTCGGGATGGTTTGACCATGCTCCCTGAGCATGTCCACATCAAGGGAGTGTCCAGGGGACGTCAACATTTCACATGTTCGAGCGTTTCTGCATCAGAACGGTGTAGGCATTCACCTAGGGCTGTGATGGCAGGATGCCCACTCAGCCATGAGCCCAGGGCTCATAACCTGTTGAAAGGAGGAAGGGTTGTACCCTAGGATAGGAACATACCTGAGTGCTTAAGTGGGACTTAACGTCGGACGTAGTGGTTAGTGGTCAAGAGTATTATTCAAACTCAGCTACTGAGTTTGTAATATGTACTACCATGTCTATGAGTCATGTTACCGTGGTATACGTCAGGAACAATGCAATAGTTGCTACTACTTATCAACAGTTGTACATATACTGGAAACTGGCGATTCCCTTGTTATCTAATAGAGTACACTCAGCAAGAGTCCAAACTTTGTCCGACCACATCCAAGACTTCATACCTCATGAATGTCAGCATCAGCACCTTCACCCAAGTCATCACATTCGCCTAAAGATAGAAAGCCAGACACCCATGATTACCGACAGCTTCAGTTACTTCATGCCATAGCAGGAAGCCGGAAAATGCCATAACAGTTCCTGGTCAGTATTCAAACTGCTTCGCCAATGTTGGTATTGACATATATGCACCGGTATATGTGCCGAATGTTGCCAAGATGTCCATTGTCTCCTTTGGCGAAAGTGAATCACGATGGTATGGTGTTTGCCGGTTCATGATGATCAAGGCCATGGTGAAGATACTCTCCCACTTCTCTACCACTTCTGGTATCCCCTCAATTCTGTGAGCATTGGCTTTGGTCAGCAAAATCTGCATCATTGCCTGTCCTGCCTTGTACATCCCTGGGTGCATGATTGCCATCGCCCCAGCCAATAATGCATTGGTATTGGTGTTCCTCTTCAACCATTGCTCTCCAGCACCATTGGCATTGCTCTTCTTCAATGTGGCCAACACCTCCAGTAACTGGTTCCCACCACCGTGACCCATTTGAAACCATGCCAGCGACATGTTCAGGCACCCGGTCATCAATCCTTCGTTACAATTGAACAAGTGTCAATCACTTCTCCATGCCATCATCATTCCATAACTCCTTTCCAGGGGTGCTGAAAGCGGCTCTATTGCACCCATCATTGCTGCCTGTACTCTGAGTCCAATGTAAATGTTATCATTGGTGATTCAGCACATAGTATACATACCTGCCAGCGTTTGTTAAGAACTCCTGGTAAGTACCATGCTAAGATTATTCCCTCCAGATCCATTATCAACACTGGTGTATTGATGTATTCTTCATCTCCCAGTGGAAACATCTCTAACAATTCTTTTTCATGGTCTTCATCTTTTCCGGTGTCATTACCTTTCAATGCACTGAGTATCTCGGTTGCAGAGATGTTCACTGTTTCTAAATGCAATGAGACAAATTTCATGAAATGGTATGGTACATACTAGGGTTTAGGTACGCCTTCACCATATAGCTCACAAGATGATCGGCGTCTTCCACCAAGGTCACCAACATCTCTATCGGTGGTACAATTGGTACAGAGTGATCTGCAATGTGTGTGGATTCACAGAACCACTTGACCATGTATTGAGAAACCAAGGAGGTGAGTTGGAGTACCATATTGAAATGATTGATCTGATACCAATTGGAACATAATGTGTTAAATCGGATACATATGACATTTGTAGTAACCATGAAAATGATCATTCCTGCTATTCTTGTTTCACCCAGATATGTATACTATTAATGAATTATATCTACCACTTGCATAGCCTTTAATATACCAATTCTCCAGTTGCCATACACAATATACTGACCCTATATAGCCGGAAATGCCATTTTCACCATTTTCGCTTAATTATATATACTACTAGTTAACGATTTGAACCATGTGTAGTGCACTCAATTTACTGATACTCTGGCAACCATGGACAATTTACCCTCCCCATATGGCTGGTGATGCCATTTCATCAGCAATATTTAATTTACATGGGATGTTACCTCCGATTTCACCTAGATGGGTATACCAGTATATGCAATATCCCAATACTCCGTCCACCATAAGCAATATACCAACCCTATATGACCGGGGATGCTATGTCCTTGGTGGTATTTAGTTCAAATCAGCGATTATCCCTGGTTTCGCCCAAATATGTCTACCACTAACTAACCATATGTATTAGTTGTGGCACGCTCATTATATCAATTCTCCGGCCACCATAAGCAATTTACCGACTCAATATGGCCAGCAATGCAATTTCCTTAGCAGTGTTTAGTTCACACCAGCAAGTATCACTTCTTCTGCTGAGATATCTATACTATTAGCTAACAGTATCTGCCACTTGCACGATCCTTAATATACCGATTCTTCTGTCATGGTAGGCAATATACCGATCCTATATGGCTGGCGATGTCATTTCCCCAGCAGTATTTAAGTCACATCGGCCATTATAACTGGTTCGGCCTAAATATGCAGACTTCTCATTAGCCTTTGTACTACATGTATTACCTTCAATATACTGATCCAATATGACCCGTC
>JBBPLF010001304.1:0-10109 GCA_038089615.1 Aureoboletus auriporus
TCGTTCTGTCCTCACTCGCTGCCATGACCATGAATCTGCTGGCCACCCTGGTTTTCTCAAAACCCGCCAACTCGTCTCTGCCAAATTTTGGTGGCCTGGCCTTGCTTCCTTTGTTCGCAAATATGTTGAAGGTTGTGCCACCTGTCAACAGAACAAGGCAAACACACATCCCACTTGTCCCCCTCTCCTCCTGATCCTGTCCTCTGCATCTCATCCTTTCCAACAGATCTCCTGTGACCTGATCGTGGATCTCCCTCCCTCTGCTGGCTTCAACTGTCTCTTGGTCGTGGTTGACCATGGGCTTACTAAGGGAGTAATTCTTTGCCCCACAAAGACAACCATCACTGCCAAAGGAATCGCCGCCCTCTTTTTCCACAAGGTCTACAAACGATTCAGCTTATATGACAAAATCATCTCTGATCGCAGTCCCCAATTCGCCTCATCCTTTGTAAGAGAACTCGGAAAACTCCTTGGCTATAACCTGTCCCTGTCCACCGCTTATCACCCGCAGTTTGATGGAGAAACTGAACGAGTAAACCAAGAGATTGAAACATATCTTCGCATCTTCTGCAGAGATAACCCTACCTCATGGTCCGACTCCATCTCCCACACTGAATTCGCCCACAATCACCACCCTCATTCTGTCACCAACCAATCCCCATTCTATCTCATGATGGGATATGAACCCTGTGCCCTACCCACTGTCCTTCCAGAAACCACCCTTCCTGCCATCAAAGAACAACTGAAAACCCTCACTGCCACTCACAATGAAGCCCTCGCTGCCCATGAACTAGCAAGACAAGTCATGGCCTCCCAAACTAGGAAAACATTCTCCCCTTTCCAAAAAGGAGATAAGGTTTGGCTAGAAGCACAGAACCTCAAGCGATCTATTGCCAACCCGAAGTTCGCACCAAAGCGACAAGGACCCTTTACCATTGTCAAGGACCTATCTCCGATCACATACCAACTCCGCTTACCCCAAACTTGGAAAATTCACCCCATGTTTTATGCTTCCCTCTTATCACCCTATCGCAAAAACGATGTACACGGCCCAAACTTCCCTGCACCACCACCTGACCTTATCGCCAGAGAAGAAGAATACGAAATTGAGAAAATTCTATGTCACAGAGGAACTCCGTCCCGTCGGTCCTTCCTGATCTGATGGAAGGGATACACAGCCGAAGATGACTCATGGGTTCCTGAGCACAATTTAAAACGTGCAAAGTCCGCTCTCCTTGATTATAAAAACCGTCACCCTTCTGCCTTCCCAAAGAATGCTTCATAAACGAAACTTTGAATTTCAACCTGGACTTCCCTTCTACAAGTTCTTCTTCCTCTTTCGCAATGACCTTCCACCATCCCATCCCCTTGAACACCAATACTTTTGCAACAAGAAATATGATGGCTGCCTGTGGCACTACGAATCGTAATTCACCATGCCTATTATCTACTCTCATCGATCTTCTACCCCAGTTCCTTCTGTTTCTGTTTCTTCCATTACTATACCTTTGTCCGACAGACTTTCTTCTCATCCTTCTTCACCTGCACCCTTTGAACCTTGAAGTACCGACTCCTGGGGCCCTACCACCGAAGATACCCCTCCCACACCCACTGATGAACCCGTCCAATCCGTCAATCTTCCCCTCTCCACCTTCCGCACTCAGGAAGTCCCCACCACTGCTGCCCTTGACTTAATGGCTAGACAAATTGCCAACCCCCGAATGACCATTTACTTCGGAAGTCATTTCAACATGGAATCCCCACTGTGGAACCTCCATTGAGCCTTCTTACAAAATCAACGTCTCACAAACCTACTCTCCTTAGTGTTGTCTAACGAGAGCATCGCCTCTCACATCGGAATCCTTCAACAGATCCAAACCCAAACCAAAGGAAACCTCCTCTCAACCCTGCACCAACTACAAATGCCCCTCGCTGTCTCTGAGATCGATCACTACCACCGTCAATCAGGAGAGGTACAAGCTCGACAAGAACAGCAAACTGGTACACCTGTTCCCATCTTCCCTCCTCCCTCTCCGGTTCCATCTACACCTTCTGCATTGTCCGCCGAATTCTCTATCAAGGAACAACGTGCTGAACAAATGGCCCTTGTTGTCGCTCACTGTCTCCTCCCACCCGGCTTCCAGACATTTGCTGCATGGCGAGAAGCAGAAGGACGACGACCTCCTTCCAGCCCCACTGACTGCTGCTTCCACTGCCAATGAGAAGGTCACTTCATGGCCAACTGTCCAGATTATCGTTGCCGACATTGCTGCCTCATTCGACCTGGGCATGTTGCCTCCTGTTGTCCCTAGCATCGTCACTCCCCACAACACTCCCTTTCCTCCACCAGTACTTCCTCTACCAACCCCATTCCTATCCCTCCCCCACACTTCTATGTTCCTCACATGATTTCTGCAAATGCATCTGCTCCTTGTCGCCATTGTTGCACTTGGAGATGTAGCAGACAGTATTCGGACTGTCCCCTTGTTCAATCCTGTCAATGATCACGGTCTCCTTCCGTCAACTCCTCCTCCTATGTTGACGAAGATCATGATGATAATGTGTGGGACGATACTGCTATCACCAACATTACTGGTTCACCGGGTGCAGATTACGATTTTTAATTCTTTTCTTTATTATTCTCTTCGCAGCTTTGAATGTACTCCGGGGGTAATGTTATGATTCACCCCTATTCATTTTCCCTTCTTGTCGTCTTGCTTACTTCTTTGGATGTTCCTATCGGACATCTCATCATCTTGCTTACTTCTTTGGATGTTCCTATCGGACATCTCGTCATCTTGATTACTCTCTTATGTGTTCCTATCGGACACATGTCTTGCTGTACAGCCCGCTTGACATCATTGTTTCCCCTTCTGTCTCACTTGTTGTGTATTACTAAACATTCTTAGGAATTCCTTTGCATTCTATTGCTTAGTAATTCCCTTTTCTCTTTCCTATATAAACCCTATGATACCGACAATGTACTTCATGCTTGACCTACCTGGAATAGCATCATCCCTTGTACATCGTCCTTGATCCCTTGGATCCCTTGTTTTCCTTGAAGTCCTTGTCCTACTCTGAGTGGACACTCCTTCGAAACCCTTGCCACCAACGATCACCTTGATCGTAGGAAGAACCCTTGAACCCTTGAACCAACCAGGTCTATGTCCACCTCTACCTGAGTTGAACGTAACAGGACACCTTTGGAACGAAGGGTTCCCTCCTATTTTCGAAGTGGAGCTCATACTGCTCCACCGTGGTTCCAACTTGTTTGATGACATTAATATAAGTGGCAGGGTCGGTCTGCCTCTTTCCTTGTTCGAAGATGACCCACATTATGTCCTTGCAAGTGTTTCGTTCTAGAAGCCTTACGACCTCGGAGTCATCAGAGTTGGCCCTTAGGTAGAGCTGTTCCCAGTCAGTGAGGAAGCGCTGTGTGCGCTGTGTGTTTCCTTGTGCTCACTTCTCCAGGAGCCGGATTGCAATGTTGGAGTCAAGGGAGGACTGGAATCAACTTTCGACCTCGTCCTTGAACAATGCAAAGGAGGTGATGCCATATGTTCCATCAGCAATCCTTGAGAGTTTGATGTGGGCCCATGCTCCAGTGCCATTCTTATCTCCTTCTTTTGGTCCTATTCGCATGAGGACCGCCATGATCTTTTCACTGTCCATTTTAAACATTTCGGCATTCATTTTCAGGTACATTTTAATTTTAATCCACCAAGTTTTGAACTCAGTGGGTGCACCGGAGAAGTGGCCTGGGTCAGGGACTACTTCGACTTTCTTAAACACCTTGAATTTGGTGTTTCCGGGGTGCAGGATGGCCAACTCCACTAAGATGGCCCTTTGTGCAATGGTGGCTGCTTTGTTTTCGGCACCTTGTGCCCTTTGGAGTGCCTCATCGGCCCTCTGATTTGCTTGTGTGAGCTGGGCCTGTAGAGACACCAGCAAGGCATTCATGTTTGCCAACGTAGCAGCGATGTTGGCATTGGGGACGGGGTCGACGTTCATGTTTGGAGGAAAGGTAGGTGATCATGGTAGGGAGTTGTGAAGGAACCTTTCTTTGTTGCTGAGATCATTGGAGAGGGGGGTGGACTGGCGCTGGTGGAACGACAGCTTGGCATGGGTAGAGAAGGTCTAAGTCGATCTCAGACCAGTGGGGGATGGGTGTGGGTAAAGCTTGGCGAAACTCTGCTACTGCCAAATAAGAGGCTGTAGGCTCAGAGTCCCAAAAGATGTCGTGAACTTTGACATATTCTTTGTCAAAGAATGAATTGGGTATACTGGATTCGGCCCAGTACAGTGGGAGATTTTCAAAAAAAGGACCGTTGAACGTAACGATCTTGATGCTCATATAAGTTTTTCCATGTCAGCAGGCTTCCTAACCTGTGTCTTCTTCAATGGGTAGTCTGGTCAATAGCCACCAGATCTAGCCCTGCTTACACAAAACTACCTGTATGTAGGTATTATGATGTACGCTCTCACAGTACACAAGCAACAATCCATTTATTGTCTGGGATTTATGCAAACAGTGGCCCTGGTGCACTATGGGCTCAGCAACTTTATCCTAATTTGATACGGCAGACGACCGTGTAACAACATTAACCAGTAATGTTATACTGCACAGGCTGCGACTGTGACACATGCTCTTGGTATGAGAGTCTTTGCTTGCATTGTGCATACTTGCAGCTTTCTTTGTTTGATGCATAAATTTGTTGTCCTTAAGGACCTTTGTAGAGAAGTGAATGTTAAGGTACAATACTGTGCCTACAGGGGTTGCCTGTATTAAAGCGTTGGGCACTGTCCGGAAGTCTCGACTTCAAGAAGGGCATGTAGTCGCCACTCACATTAACCCTTGCATCCAGGTATGAAACACAGCAGGTAAGAAAAGAGTTTTGTCGGTGTGCGGATGTGTGATAGAATAGTCAAGTTCTTTTGTTGTTGACCCTAAATCCTTAACAGGATACATGCACACACAAAAGATACTGACTTAGAGACAAGAGATGATTGAGGGGAAAGCTCAATGAGAACTTGACTGGAGTTCTCTGTTGAGAATGCATTCATTATATAGTGTACAGATGCTGTGCTAATGGTCCATGCACGTGTGGCTATACAAGTCTGCCCTAAGGTATGACGTCATAGAATGTTCTGGAATGATTACCTAAGAATGTCATGTGACTGTGAGAACCAAAGTGGTCCATGACTTGAAAGATGCTAGGTCCAAAAGATAAAAGATTAAAGAGGATCAGATAAGATAAAATAAAATAAGGAAAGATTAGATAAGTGTAAAATTGACAACAATATGTTGAAGACATTCTTGGGTCTTGGAACACTAACCATGGAATGATGTACATGTGGAGTGGGGTCGATCATTTCTTTCTCGAGCTCTGCATCTGCATAGTGCTCTTGCTGTTTGAGTAGAGTGAGTCATCTTTCTTGCCTGACAAACTCCTTCTCGATGCCTTTCTTGTTGCTGTTCCCATAGAACTTTTTAATTAGTTTGTGTGCTTGTTCCCCCTGGTAGTAAACATGGGTCTCAACATAGCCTTGAAACCAAAAATATATTGTGATACTTACCACTTCAGTCGTATACAAGTCTATAGTTCCAAATGACCTAATTGTTTTTTCATAGTCACCTAGCGCATGAAACTTGTATGTGCTAATGTTAAATGTCTTTGGCAGAGGTCCCGATCTCAATGGCTGGTGCTGTTTTCTTGAGATATCTGCAGCACTCTCACTTCTCCACCTCTGTGCCATTTCTTGAGGTAGTTCTTTTGTCTCAATGCTTGACATGTAACCCACTGAAACCTTTGCATTTGTGCTCCCAGCCATTGAAGAGATTGGTGTAGCAAGGCAAGGGTGTCTTCTGTATGGAGCCTCAGTTTCGCCAGGGCATGCCACTCAGCAAGCCTGAACAACAGGGTCTGCACTAGCTTATCGTGTGGGGGCAACAACAAGCCATCGAGAACTGGTATGATGCATTGCGCAGGATTGGATTGTTATAGATGAACTAATAAATATGATACAGTGATCATACCTGTAGCACATCCTCGAAATACCTCGCAGGGCATTGGCTGAAGTCTGCAACATTATCTGGGAACAGGCAGATATGAATTCCAAAAGACAGGACTGCTGAAAACCTAGAAATATTTACACTAGTTCATTGTAGAATTCAGGTGTCATATACCTCTGGTTGAAGATTAGGATATGATAGGGATTGATTGCACTCAAAATTCTGATTAGGTGTTTGAGTACAGCCTTCAAGATTCCCAACTCAAACTCATGCAATAGATTGACCACGAGAGAATCAAAAATGTCAAATCCTTTAGAGGAGAGTCACTCAACAAAAGCATTCTACGGAGGATTCAGTATTATGAAACGTCAGAATGTGAGACAGATTAGGTGCATACAATCATAGGGACAAGTGAATCTGCCCTCAGTATGTGCTCTACCAGAATACTTTTCAAGCTTTTCCCAGGGGTATAAATCACCCATCGGGCATCAAGGACCTTCTGATGAAAAGGTATTCAGACACATGATATTTGGGCTGTGAAGTCACTCAAAAAAAAACCAGGCAGTGGAATTTTGCTTTGGGAATTAAACAGCATGGACATGGGCAGAGTCCTTTGTCTCATACAGTTGCCAAAAGAACTCTAGTGGAAACAATATCAGAAAATGAATGAAAAAATAAGACAAACTCTGACAACCTACTTTTTGGGGTAGTCTGCTGAGTAAGTGAATATCTGGGGATACACATGCCTGGTAATTCCATTGAAGCACTTGATGACAATACCATTGTCATATGCCTGCACAAACTTGTCATCTAATAGGATCCTCCAGATGGCATGCATGAATTTGCATTTGCAGTGCATAAGCAGGTCATTGATGGACTTCTTTTTGGAGAGAAAAAATATGAACTTGTGTAGCGACTCAGACAGCTATGATAGTGCCAGACTTAGCAACATAATGCATGGTACAGTCCAATGATCACCTACTGGAGGGATAAATGCAATTGGATGGCAAGCTCCTCCCTCTGGTATATTTCATGCATATTTAGATTGGTTACCAAAGAAAAGGTAGATTGGCCATGCAGTTGCATGGCCAAAATGAGCCAATCATGTAGAGTTGGACCATAGCATTAGAGCCACAATGACCCTTTCAAGCTGACATCCGTCCATTTGTCTTTGCTTCATGATTGCGTCTTGTGCATGATTCCATGCATCCAATGTGTAAAGCTCATCATAGACTTGCTGTTCTTGCCCAGTGAGGGGGGACTTCCAAATCTTCCAAGCATGCTTGAGAGTGAATTCTGGTATTTAATGAGTGAAAACTCCCACCTTTTGGAATGGAGTGAGGTGGAACCATTTCAACAACATTTCGGCAAAGACAGAGCATATGACATCTAGCAAAGGCCAGTAATAAAATCCCTCGAGAGTAAAGGTCTGACCATTCCTCCGGAGTGTTCTGCTGAAAGTCGATGGCAGATCCATGGAATGCGCAGTGTAATGTGAAGAGAGCGAAAGCGGAAAACAATAAGGACGATGAGAACTTGTGTGGAAGCCCTTAAGATGGTTGATGATTGAAGGAAACAATAGATGGAAGGACAAAAAAAATGAATTTCAACTGTCTAAGTACAGTCTTTTATAGTCTGGGCATGCCCTAGACTGAAACAAGTAAGGTACATGCATCACAATACCTGTCGAAGGCATGGAGATGACTAAATATGTGAATAAAGTACTTAATAAAGTAATTCAAGTTGTTGGGACATGATTCGACTTGATACAACAAGTCGTAAACACAATGCAAACAAAAGGACTTACCAGTGATGGAATCCGAGTGCGAATGCAGAATAGGGACTATGCGGATTTCATTCGGATCGTTATGAGTTGATGTGAGAAAGTGCAGAAATGACTTTAGACGGCCATGGTAGAAGGTGAAAACATTAGGAAAGGGATAAGAATAAGGATGGAGAATGACCCAGGTGACAATTAGACGATATGTGAGAGTAGAGACTTATGGCTCTCTACAATGTGCACTCAGAAAGATCACAGGTGTAGTGTCCATTCTTTCCTTATCATATGGCACTGACTCTCCATTTCGATTTTTTTCTCAATCCTGAAACTATCAACCATAGACATCAATGGTTAAAGCATTAGCTCACTTCAATACTCATGATGTGGAGTAACCAATCAGACATCACAGATTATCAGCTCTGGATCATGCTGTCACAGAGGTGCGGGAAATTCTTTCTTTCATACGTTAGGTTGTTCATTGATATTACATAGGACCCAAGCATCATCAAGGGAATTTTTATGCCACAGTCCTGCTCAAAACTTAACTTACTACCAGTAAACCCCCCTCTTACAGAGAAGGAACAAAACAATGGTATGTCCATTCCAAGGGTATCCACACCATTGTCCTGTAGAAGGTCTACTCAAATTCTGTCAGGGACTTGCACTTCACTAATGATGGAGAAAGGGGAATACAGTTGTCATATGCTTCTAGCACATCACCTTTTTTTGATTTATCTGGGATCTGATGATGTTATCATGGACTTTGATGAAGTTACTGTCAGGGCACCAATATGCCAGGTTGGCATTTCCTTTCCTGCAGTGAACATCTGGTCAGATGACCTCATGTATGATCACTAACGATGTGCAGCCCAAGGGCTTTTGTGACTTAACTTTTTGAACAAACTTTGGAGTATTCCAATGCACTGCCTTGTTATTTATTTATCTGAGAACTCTCTTGCCTTGTGATCCCCACTTATTTAGGTTTGATTTTTATCTTCAGGACCCAATGGTTGCAAAAGCATGCAAGTCCACTCACTTCTCCACTAAGCATTGAGCTATTGACCAAAGATATCCATGAGGCATTATAGAATTCTATAAATACTCTCGCACGTCCTCAGTTCTCCAACTAAGATCCCCAGTTCAATGTCTACCAGTGAACCTTCCTTGACAATCACTGACCCCTCTTTTCTCTTAAATTGGATTTACTCTTTGCAAGAACAAGTTGTTGTGCTGCAAAGCGCCAACCAGCACAAAAGATGGCAAGTATCTGCATACTATTATAAGTTTTATTTAACTTACATTCCCTCTGCAGATCAGGGGGAGAGATGTAGCAGAAAGGACAGCTTATCAAGTGTCTTGTCTCACTCAATGACAATGTTGACAACATCTTAGCAGAGGGTAACAGACAAGAGCTGCTTAATCACATGGGCATTCTTATGGAACACTCTGACCAGTCTGTCTTTTATACCTCTTGTCGTCATCCACACTGCCAACAGAATGCACAAGAGAGAATAGTTTATATCAACACTATCAAGAACTCCTTTTTTTGATTCCCTCAATTCAGAGCATCCGTGGGATGGATTGCAGGAATATGTTGCAGATGGCAAGTGGGATTTATCTTTCATTGTTGTCATCACCCTCATATGAGCTCAGCTTACACAAGGAGCTGACAGTGGATGTTCTGATGTCACTCACAGGCTCAAAGTCGAGGTTGTCAACTGGCTCATGTTCCATGATCCAAAGCCCACTCCTCCCCTTACAGTCTTGGACAAGAGTGGTAGAGGCTTCTGCAACAACACAACAAGCATGCTCCTGTGTCCTGTGGACTATGACTAGAATAACCCAAGGTTTGTGTTGTGACTTCCTATCTGTCCCTTGCATGGCAAAACTGAATACTACATATCTCAGTGTTCATCAAAGAATTTGGGAGTGGCATTTTGACTTTCTGGTCTGAGCAGATTCATGGCCTATGTTCCCATATGCAGGCTACGTCTACAATCCAGAAAAACCTTCTGAAGGACTGTTCCAGGGTGATATCTTGGTCAAGGTAAGTCCTTCTTCCGCCCTCACTTCCTTGTTATTTATGCCATAGTCTAGGTGTTCAAAAGCACTTTTATCTCTCCAACAGTGGCAGAGAATTTTGAGAACAATCACCCTGCAGTTGAGTCATTAACTTCCAGGAGGCGTTGCAGGGGTTGTTACGATTTTCCCTTATAACCCATCTTTTCCTTATGTCTATGGACTTATCGTTTTGCCTCAAATCTTCGCTAGGAACTTATCTTCCCTTCCTCATTAGTTTGTCTGTTCTGAAAACCC
>JBBPLF010001305.1:0-10093 GCA_038089615.1 Aureoboletus auriporus
GTACATCCAAGTGCGTAGAACTGGCTGGGGAAATGCCAGTGGAGAGGGTAGACTACTTATACTAGGCTGGGATGCTGCGTAAGGCAGTAGCCACAGTATGTGCTGCATAAAGCAATGCGTAAGCTATGTGTGCTGCATGGGGCAATGCGTGCTGTGCAAGGTGATGTGTGCAGCACAGTGATGTGTGCAGCACGGTGATGTGTGCAGCACGGTGATGTGTGCAGCACGGTGATGTGTGCAGCACAGTGATGCTATGCGGGCTGCATAGGGCAGTGGGAGCTGTGCATGCTGCGTAAGGCAATGCAGGTAATCTAGATAGGATCGGGAGATGTGAGTCATCATCGGGAGATGTGAGTCATCATCGGGAGATGTGATGACGAGAAGGGAAAGGTCCGTAAAGTAAGGAAAGGTTGAGTGTGACTCAACAGGGGTAGAGTGACTCAACAAGTGAGTGAGCGTGACTCAACAAGTGTTCGTCAGGATGTGCGTCAGGCGTGACTGGTGCGTCAGGTGTTCGTAAGGTGGGTGAGGCATATAAGTGAATATAATGGGTAGATCCTTGTCATAGGCATCTACATTCTTCCTCTGAATGAAAGGTGGAAGCTTGGGCAAAGAAGAGAAAAATGAATTGTCCGGGCGCCAACCTCGATCATAACATAAGGTATGGAGTCACGTAAATATCTCGGAGGTAGGTACAGAGCGAGAATGAATAAGGGTCAGAATGACAGACAGAGAATTGAACAGGGAAAAGTGACAGTCAGGGAAACTAGGGACGAGTGACAGAAGTAAAATGGAGTATGTATGAGATGACATCAGAAGAGTATAGAAGTATAAATGAAAGAGTCCGGAGAATGGAGATACCTGAGTGTGCAAGATTGCACCGGAGTTGTCACAGGATATCCAGAGTTGCATTGCAGTGACCAGAGTTGGACTTGGATGAAATCCGGGATATGACAGGGGTCAGGAATGCATGCCATTTGATTCTCCACTTTTGAGTATATATACTATCTAATTATTTCATATGCTGAGTAACCTGGCATGTACAGCTTAGAACTAGCCATCCCATATAGCTTCAACAGGGCCTCCTGTTGCCTCAGGTAATGCAAAGGGTGAGTTTACTGATGTAAATGTTGTATAATGCCTGGTGGGCCAGAATGTGGGTAGTCTGTAGCCCAGAAAACATAATGGTGTGGTGGAACACCAGCACCATTTAGATTAGTAGGCATCATCCATTTAGCCTCAGCAGGTGGTCATAAAATAGGTTGCATGCCAGGCTGCATTGTAGAAAATAAGGAAACAAGTTGGATGTAAGTTGAGCATTGTATATTAGTCATTAAACATGTGGGACCTGCCTAAGCCCAAGTCTTGACTTTCAAAGTTGAGCTGTCTCATCCACACTCACAATTCCTGGATTAAAATATAGGACTATGCCACATTGATATGATATGCACATGGGCTATGTATCTTTTCTGATTATATCTCATTGCTACTAAATATGCTGTGCTTCATTTCACTTTCCGAACTGAACAAAGTCACTTCCTTCCAATGTCAAACTATAACAAATTGTAGCCCATTCAAACTGAATTGAATTTACTTCGAAGGTACTTCAATTTGGTGGTAATACTAGAGGTATGATACTAGCTGAGTTCGAAACGTAGTGTGGCGGTGTTAGCTGCGATGTACTTTGCCCGAACAAGTACGACCCACGACTACGCTTCAAGACCTCACTGTTGTACCACACGACGGTAATGCACCAAGGACGCCCCCACACCAGCACCACCTTACACCTGACAGGCATCCGCTACAATGAGACGAGTCCCTTCACGCTCAACTCTAGGGGGAGAACAACAGCTTTGCGAGCTGCAATGATGCACGTACCTAGGGTAAAGCGCATGTGTCTGGAGCATCTAGCCGCGATGAGGACGCTAGGAACCGTCAGAAGCAACTGTAGATTGCGTCATAACACGTCGAAGAACTTGCAGAAAAGGGTTGAAGAAGCCCCACCTAGACAGGCTCGAGACGAGATGAGCGGATCGGGAGACGTCGAGGGCGACGGAACGCGTCGAAAGCGGCGCAGGTCGTACCATCAGTAATATGGTCCGCTTGTGTGTATCACGCACCGTCAGGCACTCACATTCTCGCTGGATAGTTGACAGTCGGATTGGGGTTCTACTCCATGCTTAACATGTGCAAGCAAGGATGGACTGCACGCATCTTACCCCATATTTTTCTGGCGTGCCCCATCGTTGAGGAGCACCCTGCTCGGCATATTGTCCCTCCCTCGTCACTATCTACCAAGCATTCATGCTCACCAGGCGAGTCGTGTCGGGTCGACATGACATGCATGACACGTTATATACTACTCCCCAACTATTTCAGTGACAACAACACGTCGTCGAACACGCCTGATGACCTCAAACTCGGATTGCTATCTATAGCAAGATGTTCATTGGCGAGCTCAACTGGGACACAACCAATGGTACTTACACCGTCATTAATCTCGCAGTAACAGTTCGATAGTACTAAAATAGCGCCTCTCCGTACCAGAGCCTCTTAGGAGCTACTTTTCGCAGTTCGGTAAAGTAGATGCATGTACAATCATGCGCGATGCTGCCGGGCGGTCACGGTATTTCGCCTTCTTAACGTACCTGGGGGGCCTTATGTGGGGCCACAGCGTGGTCGGCATGACTACCACCCATACCCACGCTCGAGATGGATCGGTTTCTTTTCTGATCTCAAAAATTATCTGACACTCTTTGCGTCACTTATTGGTCGGTTTTCGTTACAGTGATCTTATAGCGTATGTTGTCTTCTCGTACAAGTAAAGTACAGAATAGTTCTTGGAGCGTTACGCCTGCCTCTGAGGCATTTGCAAGACCTGGGATGCAGCGGGGGCATGGGTGCCCCCATTATATACCTAGTTTACGTTATGTCCTACATAGGGTCACCATCCCAACAGGACAATAGTTGAATTCAAAAAAAAGGTTCTTCCCACCAAGTCGATTGTGGCGGTGCACTTCCTCGAATCGACGGTGCAATAGCCGATCCGGTGCTCTAGGTTAATCATTGACGTTACATAAGAGTTATCAAACTACACTGTCCAAATCCATTGCAACAGGAGCTATGAAGTAACCTGAGAACCGAGGTAGAAGGATCCAGTGGTGACAGATAATCCACAATCAAAATTGTTTAGCGATATAACAATCGAACGTGACCAGATGAAACAGGGCGTGTCATGTTGTCTTGAGCTTCTGTCTGCGTTCCTCGATGTCTCTCCTCGTCATTCGAGTTCCCAGGATCACGTCCCAGTGAATAAAGAATGACTGCGAGAAATTGGATTTGATCCCAACAGTCTGGAAATGCGATAAAGATCACGAAAGCAACCTCAAGAAGAGGTACACACTTGATGATGAATGTCATGATAATCCGCAGTGTTCCCGCTGAACATCTGCAGTGGGTCGTAGGGAAAACCGTAACCGGAGTGATCGTCGACCGATTTCATGGTGCTAACTACGAACAGGAAAATGGCTTGCCGGAGGGAAAGGTTGGCAACCCTCTCTGCCACCACAGACCCAACAATGTCGATTACGAATCCCTCGAGAGGGTGACTGTATTGTGCACTGAATGCGTAAGGTACATAGAGCCGGTGGTGCACGGAATGGATGTGCGTGTAGAGGAATTTGTTCATGTGCATCCAGCGGTGGACGAAATAGAGCCATGAGTCGAGAATGAAGCTGTGCGATGACCAATCAGAACACGAATTGCAAATGCTGATGAGACTTGCATAGAGAAAATGAGCTGTGCAGCGGGGATACCCCACCAGTATAACCAATGTGTGATGTCGGCCCCTCGATGCGCCAAAAACGTGTTTGCTGTATCTGGACCAACTGTCCATCTAACAAGAGACACCAGCGTCTTTGCAACCGCCTCCATTTCCATGGTACATTTTGAGAGCGACACATTTGGAGGGTTATCCAGCATATAGTAGCCAAGCAAGGTTTGTGATATTTGCTGGAAGATGACAACCCGGAATACCTGAAAAGGAGTCGCACGATTGCGCGACTTGACCTCGTCCGATTCATGGATTCGGTACTTGCTTACCCAGGCCCAATTTGACATATCGATACAGTGAAATAGGAGAGATACCGTCCAGTAGGCCACGACGGGTGCTGCGAGAGCCAGGATATTGTCAGGGATGGGATCAAGGAGGTTCTGTCGCATGACAAAGTAAAAAGGGACTTTGAGGGGGGGAAGACATATGCCCTCTCCATCGACGAAAGACGTGCATAGCGAATTGGTTGAATCCAACATAAGAGTTAGGTGTGTGAGTCGGTCCAATGCATTCTCGCTAAAAACCGTCACGGTTTTTTACCGCACACCGAACAGATCATGTGGCAGTGGGTTTTGGGCATAGGAATATGAGGGGCACATCTCGCTATTCTGTACCTGCACGGTGCTGCGGGCCTGCATCTTGTCACGGTTTTTGTACTAGGCTCAGTATGGGTATAAAAACATTTGGTCAGTGGGAAAATCAATGCACACAGTTTGGAGAGGACCCCATACGAGGAGTCATATACACAGTCAATTGAAGGGTTTGGGCATTCTGGCTGGGAGACGGATTTAGTAGCACCATCCAAGGCAAATTGATTAAGAAATAGACAATTCCGGGCTCACGGTACATCGCCTAGAATCCAGATTATGTATGATGGGAGTAACGCGAAGACGATGAGTCGTTGTAGTCTGTGCGTGTGCGTGCGTAGAGGCAGCGATAGTGGTGGGTGACGAACGTGCATCATTGTCGACGCACCCGGGAGGCGCATCGTCATCTGCGTATGTTGGAGTGGTGGCGGCAGTGACGTGTCATCGTCCCGGCGGCTGCCAGCTGAAATTGGCGGTGGTTGGAGATATTGCGGCCCATCATCGTATAATGACTCCGGCGACTAAAACATCGGAACACTTAGATTTCTTCCTCTGATGCATAGATGATGAGCCCGTCACGGTTTTTGCCGCACACCTCACCGATCCGCATCTCACCGCGATTTTTGTACACGGCCCGGTATGAATATAAAAACATTTGATCAGCGAGAAATTCAATATACAAAGAAGAAAATTCCATACGAGGAGTCATGCACAGTCAAGTATGCAGCTGAATGGTTTGGGTATTCTGGCTGGGAGAAGGATTTAGTAACATGAAACTCAAACCCGAATGATATTCAACGCCGTGATATTAAACAAGTACTAGTAGCGCTACTTACGGGTGGCAAACTGATTAGGAAGTGGACGTGGAACACCGCCTGCGAAATGTTGCATAAAATGGAAGAGAATATGGACTTATTCCGGGGTCACGGTACAACTCCCAGATCATGTGTGATGGGGTTACGACGACGGCGAAGACAACGGGTCATGGTCGTCTGTGTGGGTGGGTGCGATGCGGCAATAGTGTGGATAAAGGGCGTGCCTCATTGTAGATGCGCCCGAGTCTTCGTCGGGAGAGGCGCGTCATTATCATATCTGTGAATGTTGGCGGTGGTGGCGTGTGTGTCAGGTGCACTTGACCTAGTCAATCTAATAAAGTTTCACCTGTTTCTACTTAATCTAATAGCGCGCAAACAAATTACAACAGCGCGCAAGAAAGTAGAATAATTAATTTGACAGTTTAATTCCATCCTCGATTCCTCATGTATGAGGGGCCGGACTGGACAAAAAAAATTTCTAGATTTCATCTATTTTGTTTTGTGCTTGGCTAAAAGAGTTTGGAAACCGACAGTTTGCAAAATGAAAATAAAGAGCTCAAATTCGAGCAGATAGAAAAGTCAACCCTGCATCGGGAAAGTCCGGACCAGGTATAGTATTTAAGGGTCCAAGTAATGCAGCCTGAGGTAGTCAACTACTATACTCAAAGTAATCTACTTGCCGGTGTCGTGCAAGTCAAATTTGTCGTATACCCTTAGCCTTTCGGACGACCATGATCCGAGTTGATCAGAATAGGACATGTGGAGTGTGGGTGGCAGTATTGACCAACGTCGTGTCATTGCTGGAATGGCCCGAACGGATGGGCCACAGTGGATGCTAGCAAGTATCGAGTAAGTGATAACCGCGTCGAGGAGTGTCGGGATTACCGACATGTTCCTACGTGTGATTGGGCGGATACCTTGCTGGTGGTGACGTCTGATCATCCAAGATGATCCAACTTGAACATGCGAATGAGTTGTATCTTCGCGATCGTCGTTGTGGGTTTTAGGATACGGTGGAGTACATTACCATCATTTTGGACCCAATATTATTGCAAGTGTGTGACCACGTGAAGGCGAGTAGCTGTAGGGGGCTCACTGGCAGCACCTCGACGCAAGTCTCGGAAGAAGATCGTCGGAGTGACACATGGCATCCGTAGCACCATCAAGATATCGCCGGGTTGACCCACTCCGCCAGACTATGCAGAGGCCCCTGCTGCACTGAGTACTGAGCGTTGGACGCTCTTGAGTCTTGACAGTGACCACCTACCTCCTGATTGGTCCGCCACGGTGCTTCTTTTTTAAATCAAAATTTTCGTTTTCATTTTTTTCAAAAAACCGTTTTGCAACCATGGATAACTACTTTGCTAAATCAAAATTCAATGTCTTCTGTACAATTTCTATTTCTTTTCTTTTTGCCCAAAGCAGGGACCATTATACTTGTGCAGATACTACAACCAGAGACTTTCAGAGACTTTTTTTTATTTCCACCCGTCAGATCTACTCTACAAGAACAAACGACCGTGTGAACGCTTCTTTGAAGCGGCATAATGTCTCCGGAATTAATTATTGTTGAAGCCGCATGGGACGGCTGGTTCCAAGCCGCACATGCCAAGTTATTCAGCATATGAAATACATATATACTCGAAGGCGGAGAATAAAATGGCACGCGTTCCTGACCCCACACTCTCACTATTGAGCACGTCACGCGAGTCACGGCAATACTAATTTGGTCAATTACTCGTATTATCTAAGCTAAGCCCGTGCATAGCATCCGTTAAGCCCTAGCTACTGCAAACAATTATTTCGAAGGAGAGCTGCCGGCGCACCTCCCAATCGGGTTTGTTACTGAAATTTAAAGTAGTTTACTTTACCAATATATGCATCAGGCACAGGTCTATGCGTCTATCCCAATGAGTGTGCAGATGTCACGTCATATTGAAGCAGTTTACTAATTCAAGAGGGCCTCCGGGTACCCGTATGTACATGCACTCCACTCCCGCGAAATTTTATGAATACGAACAATTAAGGTGCTCGAACTGGAACGAACCGGTCCGGATCCAGTTACCAAAACGGCAGTGGTATTCGCACGATGTTCCCAGCCATACTAAGTCGGTCCAGGAATGACAGCAGGCACAGATGCGCCCATCCCTGTCGCCGGTGCATCATACATCATGGTTGCCTCCATCACGACGTACCTACTACGACAATGATGTATGAGAGCGGCCACTGTTGTTCGTCACCATGCCCATTCTTAACTTGAACGAAACGACGCGACAATGACAATGACAACATGTTGTAGGATGAATCATCTATCGTCGGTCCTGTCCTTGCTTCCAACTGGCCATCACTCCAGCGACGACGCGTCGTCCGTCCGTCCACTCTCGTTCACCACCTCACCATTCACCACCCACGGCGCCACCCCAACCTTTGAGCTCAACGGACTCGACGGGGACAATGCTGTCTGTCTTGTTCAAGGTCATCCCTGCCCCCACCAGGATACATCGCCCCAACTATGACGACGACGCGTCGTTCATCCGCTTTTGTTCATCAACGCATCACGGTCATGGGCTCCACCAGGCCACCCCAACTACCACAGGACGAGGGCGGACGGTCCGTCCCCTCTCGTCCGTTACCGGTGTTCCCCCATGCCTATCACGACGAACAGGACGACACGTTGTAGTTGTGTCGTCGTACATCCTCGTCCATGTGCATGAGACCTGGGCCGTGGCAAGTTGTAACGCGACCTGTCTTACCCTCACCCCACCACCCGTATTTCGACAATATCACTCTCGAGTCATTATGTATGCACTAGTACCATGCACAAGCATTCGATCATCGTCATCACAAGCAAACGCGCAGGAAAAACATGTACTGTGCAACTCGCGCGTTTCAACTGAGCCAATTCGACCGCCAGAACAAGGATTTCTTCCCCCAATCCGAAAGAGTGATCGGATACGTCCTTTGACGCGAGTCATCTTCGGCGTGGTCATACTTGCGTACAGGTTTTGATTGACGTTCAACACACCCACTATGACTGTGTGGCGCACCTGGATCCCAGGCAAGCGTGGGCGTAGATTCGACGGTTTCTTATAGTGTTGCCTTGTATCCCGTCTCACACGGGGAGTGGCTATGATACCAGCCGGAAACTCTGTCGAATGGGTTACGGGTGATGCGGGAAAGGGGAAGAGAAAGGGGTGGGCACACCTGAACTTGCATCATCAAGCGTTCTAACTCACGCGATTCCAGTAAGTACTTAATATTCTCAATTATCATAACTTATTGTTGGATAACGACTTATCCATTAGGGTAAACATAGTGCAAACAATACATGGCCTCACCCAAGCCTCACCTAAGGTTGAAGATAAAGTAATCTATACAATTACTTTATCAATTGAGTAGCACAATATATAAGATTGTCACTAGTATAGGGGACATCTAGGTTCTAACATAGACTTGAGCCCCCATCATCTTTCCAAGTTCTACCCTAAGCACATCTATCATCCTTCACACTTATCATAACATCTTGAATGTCCGATTGACGACAGAGGCGGCGTCGCACCCAACGCTTGCCCAATGCCCTCGCCGCCCATCTACAAGCTCGATAACGAGAACAACACGTACAAGCCTTACGTTCCCATCGGTCAATGACGCGAATCCAGACTCACCAGACTCTCTGCACTGTCATCTACCTCTGACGCGTGCGAAAAGGTGAAGAAACAATTGGAGGAGTTGCTCGAGAAGGAGAATGCGGAATGCGAAGGGGAGCAACAAAGAGAGGGGATGCCAAGGGGAGAACGCTCCTTGTGGCCCAAGAGGTTCACTCCCGCAAGACAACTGAAGGCGCACGTATCTGCATTCATCCGTTTGTCTCATCTCCCCCTCCAGATGCCAAGAGGACAGAGGAAGCCGATACAGAGACACTCGCTGCAATAGCTAGCCGGCGAAGTTCGCCTCCGATCTCGAGCTCGCAAAAGGCGTCCAGTATTCAGAGTCACCCAGAATCTCGTAGGCTCATATATTTCCCCGCTTAACAACCCATCCTTGACCTCATCAGCGGGCTAGATAGAGACCTCCCAAATGCATCCGTGATCCTACAGAAGACCAGCACCGACGTCTACAAGAAAGTAACACGTTGATGACGAGGACATTTCTCCCTCATTTGAACAATTCGAAGTGAACCGATTTATTTCTATTGAAACACAGCTAACGTTTCAGGATATAGTTCCACAAGTCCAAGAAAATCACCATCCCCACCCCTTAGTCTGGTGACCAGACTACCCACCCCTATCCAGCCGCAAGGCACACCCACCGGCGACCACGTATGCTCTCTCGTTCTCCGTACAGCTGAACACCATCCCACAGTTTCCGCGGTCGAGACATGGTCGGAGTTGGATTCACAAGTTTCGGAAAAACCCCTTCATTCGGAGATTCCAACTCCCCTTCGTCATGTTCGCTCTTGACCTTTCCCTATGTCCACGACGACGCAGTGCTTGCCCCTCTCGTACACGTACATCACCACGTCACCGGCGGAGTCCATAGGCACCACCGCAACCATCCGAGATTATGGTACCTTGTGTCGCCCTACCCCCGCCATTTCAGCTACAAAAACGACAACACATCATCGTAGCACAGAGATCTTGTATTACTAATACTAACGATAGATTCCGTGAATCCAGTCCAAAAAAAGGGGGCGTTTCAGTGAAAAGTAGCGTGCTGTCAGTAAAGTAGTGCACTTTACCAACGATCGCGTTCTTTTGTGCAAAATGACACTGATAAGGGACCTAGGGCCGCACAGCGCGCTGGTCACCATGATCAACGCAGTTACCACGCACGTTCGTGCCGGTTTCTTCTCTGATCTC
>JBBPLF010001306.1:0-10072 GCA_038089615.1 Aureoboletus auriporus
ATGACAAGTCACCTGATTGCATGACACATTTACTTGTGTACATAATCAGAGACTAGACCTGCTGACATATTCGCTTATGTACAGGGTCTAGACCACTTAGTCATCACACGTGACTTCGGGGCCTTTCTGCTATTCATTATTGCATCATATTGCTTCAGATGACATAATAGATCAGAGCGACTTATGCCATTGGATGTCTTTATAGACTCCGGATAAGTTTTTTATGCTATTGGTTCTTACAATAGATACCATAGCTCCTTTTATGCTATTAGTTGATATTCTTATATCACATAGCCTATTTCGGGGGTACAGCCACTGCTGTAGACGTATATAAGGACAGCCCTTCTGGCCATCCTTTCCCCTTTTTCTATAGAGTCTTATACAGTGCTTTCTCACTGTGAGCCACTACACCTCTGAGCCATTCCACACTCTACCCGACTACACTACCTTTGACTCTCTAGTTGGAGGCTCTATATTCTCTTGATTACTACCTCAGGATTTCCACCTGAAGTGTGAGTATTCCCACACTTCATAATCCCTTAACCTACCATGTTTGGGTTAATTCCCGAAAATCACTGCCTTCCAGGCTGCGGAGGCCATAGTGGGAATTGACGATGAACTCACTAAGATAAACTACCTCATGAAAGAACTGGACCCAGACATCTCCACCAAGATCCTCTCCATCAATCCTATTCCTGATAAACTCTCAGAATGGCTCAGACTTTCCAGAGTATTCCATGCTCAGAATAAGAGGATAGAGGACTTACGAAAGGGAAGAAAGGTAGACTTCCAGACCAAAGGAAGATCCACTAGAGACCCCAATGCCATGGATGTCGACGTCATCCGCATCAATTTCACCAGACTTTCACCAGTAGAGAAGGAAGAACACATGAAAAATAACAAGTGTTTCAAATGCCACCAGGTAGGATGCCACCCCTGGAACCACACCCGAGACCAACAAGGAAAAAGCAACAGTGGGGCCCCTCCTTGCCCACAGAGGAACCCCGCTAGGAATGAACGGGTTGGGAAGACGAAGTTCGAAGAATACCAGGACGCCCTGAAAGAAAGGGGTGTTACTAAAGAGGAACTCGTATGCACACTCGACATCCTATATGAGATTGATAAACTGGAGAAAGTTGCTACCACCTGGATTGAAGAAGAAATCCCAAAGAAGGATTTTTAAACAGGAGGAAAGGATTGATGCTCTCTAATCCTGAAGTAATAGCATCAGTGTTCTTGTCTGATCCAAACAGTGAATCTATGCGAATTCCTATTTCACTGTTTGAACAAGAAAATGACCAAATCGTTGACACGTTCACCTTCATCAATTGTGGAGCGAGTGGAGACTTTATAGATCGCGATCTAGTGAAGAAGAGAGGATATAAGCAAATCTGATTGGATAAACCCAAGAAGGCACAAATTGTGGACAGATCCCCAAATTCCGGAGGGATCATTCGCCACAAAGTGGCCTTTACCATTTGAATCAGGGAAGTAAATGAGAAAAGAGAATTCCTTGTCATCAACTGTGGAAAAGAAAATCTAATCCTTGGAATACCATGACTCTGGGAAATCAACCTCATGATAAATTGGACCACAGGAAAAGTCGCTCTCCATGATAAACCAAAGACTCCACAACATGACTCCCCAAAAGCAATATGTCAAAGATATCTCGTCCAATACTTGGACCTAGACCCTGATGAAAAGATAGCCAAATTGTGGAAAAAAAGGATCGACAAAAGAATAGAAACCCTTGTCAGGAAAACCACTCTCGCCACTGAGCTTGCGATCCAAGAGAAACCCAAAGAAGAGACACTCCCAACAGAATACGAAGACTTTGCTGATGTCTTTGCCGAACAAGAAGGAGACAAATTACCACCTTCTCAAACCTTTGATCATGGGGTAGACCTCGATGCAACCTTCATACCCAAGGTAGCAAAGATGTACCCTTTAAACCCCAAAGAGAAAGAAGCCTACAAAGAGTTCATTGATGAACATCTGAAATCTGGGAAAATAGTCCCATCAAAATCTCCACAAGCTTCTCCTTTCTTCTTTGTACCAAAGAAGGATGGATCGGTACATCCTTGCCAAGACTACCGGTATCTTAACTCCCATACCATCAAAAATGCCTACCCACTTCCACTCATCTCTGACCTCATTGACCAACTTAAGGGATTGTCCATTTTTACCAAAATGGACATCTGATGGGGATATGATAATGTCCTCATCAAACCCCAAGATAGATGGAAAGCTGCATTCATCATACCTATGGGACTCTTTGAGCCAACTGTGATGTTTTTGGCATGTGTAACTCCCCAGCAGTGTTCCAAGCATTAATGAACCATACCTTCGTGGATCTCCTAGCTGAAGGATGACTCATTATCTATGTGGATGACATCCTTATCCATTCCAACGACTCAGTAATACACCAAGAATGAACTTGCCAAGTCCTACAAAGGCTCAGAAAACACAAATTGTCATTGAAATTGAAAAAGTATTTCTTTGACAAAGAAGAAGTGGAATACCTAGGAATGATCATCAGAGCAGACCAGATCCAGATGGATCTGGTTAAACTAAAAGCCATCAATGAATGGCAACCCCCGAAATCCATCAAAGCAGTCCGATCGTTTATTGGATTCTGCAACTTCTATCGGAAGTTTATCTCCAATTTCTCCACCAAGGTGAAACCACTACATGACCTAACCAGGAAAGGGGCAAAGTGGGAATGGACCAAGGAGTGCGATGAAGCCTTCTCCACCATCAAATGAACCTTCACCCAGAAACCTGTCCTCCAAATGCCCGATGTTACAAAACCTTTCACAGTTATGACTGACGCCTCCTTAACTGCAATAGGAGCCATCCTTATGCAGAACAACAGTAATGGAGACCTCCATCCTTGCGCCTACCTTTTCAAAACTCTCTTGCTGGCAGAATGAAACTATGACATCTACGATCATGAATGTTACAATTCACCCCTATTCATTTTTCCTCTTGTCATCTTGCTTACTTCTCCAAGCGTTCCCATCAGACAATTTGTCATCTTGCTTACCTTTCTATGCATTCCTATCGGACACGTGTCTTGCTGTACAGCCCGCTTGATATCATTATTTCTTCTTCCGTCCTACTTGCTGTATATTACTAAACATTCCTAGGAATTCCTTCACATTCTATTGCTTAGTAATTCCCCATTCCCTTTCCCTATATAAACTCTATGATACCAATGATGTACCTCACACTTGACCTACCTGGAATAGCATCACCTTGTACATTGTCCTTGATCCTCCGGATCCCTTGACTCCCTTGAAGTCCTCATCCTACTTTGAGTGGACGCTCCCTCGAAACCCTTGAACCACCGACGACAGTGTTGTCATCGGAAGAACCCCTTGAACCCTTGAACCATCTACGACGAACATTCGTCCTAGACAGAACCCTTGAACCGACCAAGTCTACGTTCACCTCTACCCGAGTTGAGCGTAACAAAAGGTCAAGCGTGCTCTAAACAGGCTACCATTGTCGTAAGCCTTTTATCACTATTTCTCACCACTGTCCCTCGACAGACCCTCATTGGGGTCACCACCGAACTCCAGCTCAAGAACCTGCTTCTGAACCCGAACTTGATCCCTCCTTCACCGACCTTGAGGAGGAACTCGACCTTGACACCACCCTTCTTACTGAAGAAGAACGAAGGGAAGACCTCGACTTAGCTCACACTTTGTCCGCCACCTTGAACATCCCACGCGCACCTACACCCCCGTCACCAAATCCAGTTGCCCCACGTACCAACCTCTTTGCAATACCTCCGTCCTTGTCACCAGTAACTTCAACCATGTCTAACGCCACCCCCGCCACGAAACCCACCGAACTCCGTATCGGAACCCCCGAATCCTTCAGCGGAAACCCCTCTAAAGCCATGATCTGGCTCGACACTGTAGTCTTTTATCTCATGGTCAATGACAAAGTGTACGACTCCGAAGCCAAACGTGTTGCCTTCGCCCTATCCTATATGATGAAAGGAACTGCCGTTACTTGGGCAGCCACCTATCGCCAGAAAGCATTGAACACAACACCGCCAGACTTAGGAACCTTCGCCAACTTTCGAGCTGCATTTAAAACCGCGTTTGAGAGAAAGGACACTGCCGAAAGAGCCACTGTCTGGCTCACCACCTACCGCATGCCTGAAAATGGCAACCTCTCTGAATACATTGCCAACTTCCAGAACAACGTTATCATCTCCGGAATTACCGAAGACAGTGTCTTATGATCATTCTTCGGGGCTGGACTTCCCATCTCTATGTCCAAAAAGATCAGCGAATCCAACAAAGATACCAAGACTATCGACGACTGGTACAAACAAGTGCAAGAAGTCCAGACCAGACGGGACATCGCCAAGACTTTCACCCAGCAACACCATAGTAAAATCACCACCCAGGCTTATACTCCTTCGACTCCAAAAACTCAGACCAAAACCCGTGATCCTGACGCCATGGATGTCGACGCCATTCGCATCTCCAAACTCACTCCAGAAGAACACAAATGATGCCATGACAAAGGATTTTGCTTTCGCTGCAGAAAACCCGGACACATGAAAGGGGAATGCCCCAACTTCGCCAAAAGAGAATCCACCATCAAAATGACCACCAAAGAAGACGAGATCCCTAATCTCATGGACATTGATGACGACGAAGAAACTGTTCGAAGGGTAGCTTTCACCCCTTTGGATTTTTGAAGAGGGGAACTCAATCGACACAAGTCTCCCCTACCCCTAGATGCGATGCTGTACACGTACAATCTTTGACCAAATCTATGCAAATCCCTGTCCAGATTGTTGTCCCATTGCATACTCTGCAAACCATCAAAACCCATGCCCTAGTCAATAGCGGAGCTGACATCTCCTGTATTGACCGACAATTCGTGCAAAAACACGGATTACCCACCACCAAGCTCACGAAACCCATCCATGTACGAAATGCCGATTCCTCCTACAATAACAACGGAGAAATTTGGTACACCTGTGACCTTTTCCTCGTTATTGAAGGCATCACCCAACGAACCACCTTCCATGTCATGTCCTGCGAATGTGACAATATCATACTTGGACTCCCCTGGCTCAGGAAGACCAACTCAACAGTCGACTGGGCAAACCGTACCCTTTCCCTTGATGAATCCCTTGATGAATCCAAAGATCTTTTCCAGCTTCACATGAAAGATACCGAATGGCATGACGCCTTTTATAAGAAGGCATCTTTTCCCCCACCGAAACATGTCCATGTCAACACTGCCACAGAAGATCATCTTTTCTCATATCTCAATCAAGAAACCGAATCTCAGTACATCCGCCGCGCCCTCAACAACAGAGTTCTTCACTGCATCATTCAATGCGGATCCCGTTTCATTCCTAAAGGATCGCCGGTCGTCGCCAAGCTAACCACTGCCACCGAACTCGCCATGACCGCTGAAAAGAACAAACCAAAAGCCGTTCTTCCCCCCGAATACCAGAACTTTGCTTCTGTCTTCTCCAAAGAAGCCACTGACCACGTACCCCCCTCTCGTCCCTATGACCATGAAATCAATACCAAGGAAACCTTCATTCCAAAGATCGGGAAGGTCTACCCTCTCTCTCCTGAAGAGCGAAAAGCGACCGAATCCTTCCTTGATGAACATCTCGCATCCGGGAAAATCCGCCCATCCAACTCCCCCCAAGCCTCTCCCTTTTTTTTTGTTAAAAAGAAAGATGGAGGTCTTTGTCCCTGTCAAGATTACCGGTACCTCAATGAACATACCGTTCGTGACACATACCCCCTTCCGCTCATCTCCAACCTCGTCGACAAACTCCAAGGTGCCAAGGTCTTTACCAAGTTTGACGTCCGCTGGGGCTATAACAATGTTCGCATCAAAGACGGACATCAATGGAAAGCTGCCTTCGTTACTCACAAAGGACTCTTCGAACCCATCGTCATGTTCTTTGGCCTCAACAACTCCCCCGCTACCTTCCAATACTTCATGAACGATTCCTTTAGAGATATGATCTCTGAAGGATGGCTCGTCATTTACATGGATGACCTCCTTATCTTTTCCCCTGATGACGACACACACACCAAATGCACCCAATGAGTTCTTCAACGAATGAAGGAACTCAACCTCCACTTGAAACTAGAAAAATGTACCTTCACTGCTACCGAGGTTGAATACCTCGGCATGATTGTTAAACCCGGACAACTCACTATGGACCCTGTCAAACTCGATGGCATCGCCAAATGGCCCACACCTACTAAGGTCAAGGAAGTTTGCTCTTTCCCGGGCTTCACCAACTTCTACTGTCGATTCATCCCCGACTACTCCTCTGTCGCACACCCTCTCATTGATCTCACTAAGAAAGATCTCACTTGGAATTGGACCCCCTCCTGCCAACAAAGTTTCGACAAACTCAAAGAACTCTTCTTGTCAAAACCTGTTCTCCACCTCCCAGATTTCTCAGCCCCATTTGCCATCGCCACCGACGCCTCTAAGTTCGCTTCCGGAGCTATTCTCCTTCAGACTGATTCTAACGGTGACTGGCATTCCTGCTCCTACTTGTCACAGTTGTTTTCCCCAGCCGAACGAAACTATGATATTTACGACCGAGAACTTCTCACTGTCATTTGTGCTCTGAAGTCCTGGCGACACTACCTCCACGGATCCCCTTTCCCAGTCCAGGTCTTCATCAACCACAAAAACCTGACATACTTCCGACAACCACAGGCCCTTAATCGTCGCCAAGCCTGTTGGCTCCTTGACCTTGCCGACTTTGACCTCAAAATGATCCACATTCCAGGCAAACTTCTCACTGGCCCTGACGCCCTCTCTCGTCGTCCTGATCTTCTCCCTGACTCGTTCACTGAGAATGATGACACGACCCTCCTTCCCCCTTCCCTCTTCATCAACCTCATTGACACCTCCCTGTCCGATCATATCAAATCTGCTTCTACCTCCGACCCCCTCGTTCTCCAGGCCCTCCAGTCTCTGGAAAGTGATATTCCTCCTGCCTTTTGCTCTCGCCTCTCCGATTGGCAATCCCACGACGGCATCCTTACCTACAAAGGTCGTGTCTATGTTCCCCCCGACGACTCTCTTCGTCGCTCCATCCTCCTCCATTGCCACGACCACGAATCTGCTGGCCACCCTGGCTTCCTCAAAACCCGCCAACTTGTCTCCACTGAATTCTGGTGGCCCAGTCTTGCCTCCTTTGTTCGCGCCTATGTTGCAGGGTGCGCCACCTGTCAACAAAACAAGGTGAACACACACCCCACTTCTCCTCCTCTCCTCCCCATTCCATCCTCCGCCTCCGGCCCCTTCCAACAAATCTCTTGCAATCTGATTGTTGATCTTCCCCCTTCTGCCGGCTTCAACTGTCTCTTGGTCGTGGTCGACCATGGGCTTACTAAGGGGGTGATTCTTTGCCTCACCAAGACAACCATCACTGCTGAAGGCATCGCAGCCCTTTTTTTCCACAAAGTCTACAATCAGTTTGGTCTATACGACAAAATCATCTCTGATCGTGGTTCCCAATTGGCTTCATCCTTCGCAAAAGAACTCAGAAAACTCCTCAGCTACAACCTGTCCTTGTCCACCGCCTACCACCCGCAATCCGACAGAGAAACCGAACGTGTAAACCAAGAAATTGAAACATACCTCCGCATCTTCTGCAGAAATAACCCCACCTCATGGTCCGACTCCATCTCCCACGCCGAATTTGCCCACAATCACCATTCTCACTCCGTCACCAACCAATCCCCATTCTACCTTATGATGGGATATGAACCCCGTGCCCTACCCACCGTCCTCCCAGAAACCACCCTTCCCACCATTGAAGAACGACTAAAAACCCTCACTGCCGCTCGTAACGAAGCTCTTGCCGCCCATGAACTAGCACGACAAGTCATGACCTCTTGCACCAGGAAAACATTCTCCCCCTTCCAAAAAGGAGATAAAGTTTGGCTAGAAGCATGGAACCTCAAACGATCTATCGCCAACCCAAAGTTCGCACCGAAACGAGAAGGACCTTTTACCGTTGTCAAGGTTCTATCCCCGATCACTTACCAACTCTGCCTACCCCAAACATGGAAAATCCACCCTGTGTTCCATGCCTCCCTCTTATCACCCTATCGCGAAAACAATGTACATGGCCCAAACTTCCCTGCACCACCACCTGACCTTATCACTGGAGAAGAAGAATACAAAATTGAGAAAATTCTATGCCACAGAGGAACTCCATCCCGTCGGTCCTTCCTGATCCGATGGAAAGGATACACAGCTGAAGATGACTCATGGGTCCCTGAGCGCGACTTGAAACATGCAAAGTCCGCTCTCCTAGATTATAAAAACCGTCACCCCTCCGCCTTCCAGAAAAATGCTTCGTAAATGAAATTTGAATTCCAACCTGGACTCCCCTTCTACAAATTCTTCTTTCTCTTTTGCAACGACCTTCCACTGTCCCACCCTCTTGAACACCAATACTTCTGCAACAAGAAATACGACAACTGTTCCTGGCACTACAAATCTTGATCCGTCATGCCTCTTATTTACTCCCCTCGTTCTCCTACCCCAGTTCCCTCCATTTCCGTTTCTTCCATTATCATACCTTTATCTGACAGACTTTCTTCTCGTCCTTCGTCACCCGCACCCCTTGAATCTTGGAACACCGACTCTTGGGGCCCCACCGTCGCTGATGCCCCTCCCGTCCCCATTACCGAACCTGTCCAATCCATTGACCTCCCTCTCTCCACTTTCCGTACCCAAGATGTTCCTACCGCTGCGGCCCTTGACTTATTGGCCAGACAAATCGCCAATCCCCGAATGACCATTTACTTCGGAAGTCACTTCGATATGGAATCCCCATTGTGGAATCTCCATTGCACCTTCCTACAAAACCAACGTCTTGCCAACCTTCTCTCTCTCGCGTCATCCAATGAAAGCATCGCCTCTCGCATTGGCATCCTTTGCCAAATCCAAACCCAAACTGAAGGAAATCTCCTCTCCATTCTTTACCAACTACAAATGCCACTCGCAGTCTCTGAGATCGATCGTTACCATCGCCAATTGGGAGAAGTACAGGCCCGTCAGGAACAACGGACTGGAACTCCCACTCCTACCCTTCCCCCTTCCCCTCTTGTCCCATCTACACCTTCCGCATCATCAGCCGACTTTACCATTGAAGAGCAACAAGCAGAACGTCTCACTATTGCTGTCGCCCAACGTCTTCTTCCCCCAAACTTCCCCATGTTCACCGCATGGCAAGAAGCTGACAGACGTCGACCTCCCTCTAATCCCACCGATCGTTGCTTCCATTGTCAACGAGAAGGTCATTTCATGGCCAACTGTCCCGACTATCGCTGCCGCCACTGCTGAATCATCAGGCCAGGTCACATTGCTTCTCGATGCCCTTGGCATCATCATTCCCCACCAACTTCCATCTTCCCCACCACCAGTACTTCCTCTACCAATCCTCTCCCTGTTCCTCCTCCACACTTCTACATCCCTCATATAATTTCGGCAAATTCCTCTGCCCCTCGTCGCCATCATTGTACCTGGCAGTGTAGTTGACGATACTCCGACTGCCCCCTTATCCAATCTTGTCAACGATCCAAATCTCCTTCTATCAATGATTCCTTCGCCGACAAAGATCACGGAGACGACATATAGGATGACACTGCTGTCGCCAACGTCACCAGTTTCCCGGGTGTGGACTATGACTTTTGATTCTTTTATTCTCTTCGCAGCTTCGAATGTACTCCGGGGGTAATGTTACGATTCACCCCTATTCATTTTTCCTCTTGTCATCTTGCTTACTTCTCCAAGTGTTCCCGTCGGACGACTTGTCATCTTGCTTACCTTTCTATGCATTCCTATCAGACACATGTCTTGCTGTACAGCCCGCTTGACATTATTATTTCTTCTTCTGTCCTACTTGCCGTGTATTACTAAATATTCCTAGGAATTCCTTCGCATTCTATTGCTTAGTAATTCCCCTTTCCCTTTCCCTATATAAACCCTATGATACCAACGATGTACCTCATGCTTGACCTACCTGGAATAGCAT
>JBBPLF010001307.1:0-10070 GCA_038089615.1 Aureoboletus auriporus
GTGGCTTGGGGGAGTCTCGGTGGTCGCCAGCTCTCATGGCAAGTAAGAGCTTGTTGTTGCATGTCCTCAGGGGCAGGAGTGGGGGGGATGGGTTGCGACTGGAGAGTCATCCGAAAAGACAGAGGTAGTAGGGGCATGAGTGTCAATCTTTGGAGATTCAGAAATGGAGAGTGGGGCAGGAAAAAAGTTCGTTCAGGGGAGCGTGGCAGTGGAATTTGGAGGACAGGAGAAGGGGTCCTTTCAATGGATACAGGTGTGTCAAGATGTGGGTCGAATGGTACGGTGCATGGGGCATCTCCTACATAGGTCACATATTCGCGGACACTCATGATGTCAAAGAATGGCTCTATGATGGGTCGGAGCAGATTCTTGTCGATGCGGTCTACTAGATGTCCAAATCCTTCCTTGTAGAGGAGGTCAAGGATGAGAGAGCGGGCTTCATTTACTTCGGTTTGCATAGCAGACACGAATTGTTCAGGGGAGTCATGGGGAACGAGTTGGTGGGCTACCAAGCGGATGACTTGGTAGGTCCTGAAGAGAGTGCACAGATCTTTGATTTTCTTGTCATAGTTATAGCGCAGGTCTAGCTCCATATATAAGGAGAGAGCTGGGGTGGTGAGGACAGAGGCGAAGAGGATTCTCCATAGGCAAGGGGGAGACAGTTGGAACAAATGTAGTAGGGATAGGGTAGTTTGAGATGGTTCTTCTGTGCCATGAGGGTTTCATAGGTCCCTCTGGCCATTATGCAGTTGCAGTGTGTAAGCAAGGAGGGGGTTTGCTAGGTCATGATTTGTAGTGCCAAGGGCAGTTGTTGTACCTTCTGTTACAGAAGTATTGGTGTTTGAGGGGGTGAGACGGTGGAAGATCATTGGAGTAGAGAAAGAAGAACTTGTAGAAGGGTGGACCGGGTTGGAATTCAAAGTTTCTTTTATGGAGCATTTACTGGGGGAAGTCCTTTGGGTGAGAGGGCTTATATTCATCCAGGAGGGTTTGTGCATGTTTGAGGTTTCCCTCTGGTTCCCAGGTGTTCTCTGCTGCAGAGTATTTTTTCCAGGATACTAGGTATTGCCTTCATCCTCGTGTTCCTCTGTGTGAGAGGATGTTGTCTATTTCATATTCTTCTTCTCTGCCGATCAACTTGGGCAGTGGATCCAAGAAGTTGGGGCCATGCTCCACAGTCTCTCAATAAGGGGATAGGAGAAAGGTGTGGAAGACATCATGTATTTTCCAGGTTGGAGGCAGTTTAAGGCGATATGGTACAGGGGAGATAACCTGTGTGATTTCAAATGGTCCTTCTCATTTGGGGGATAGTTTTCTTGATAGGTACCATAGTCGAAGGTTTCTTCCTTCTAGCCACACTTTATCTCCGACTTCCCAGGGGCAGAACTTTGATAAAGTTTGTTCCCTCATGATCCATTGGGTCTTTTCATGCACAGCAAGGGCTTCCCATCGGGCTTCCTCTAGTTTGGATAGTCGTGTTTCTAAAGCAGGGAGGAACATTTTTCCAATTGGGGGGTAGAAATGGGGTTCATATCCCAGAATAAGGGAGAAAGGGGATTTTAAGGTAGAGGAGTGTATAGTGGAATTGTGGGAGAATTCTGCCATGGGGAGTAGTTCTGCCCATCGTTCTGGGTGTCCATCGCAGAATATCCATAGGTAGATCTTGAGTTCCGATTTACTCGTTCAGTTTCTCCATCTGTCTGAGGGTGATATGTGGATGAGAGTTTTAGATTGTATTTCAGGAGTCTGGAAAGTTCTTGTGCAAAGGTTGATGTGAACTGTGGTCCTCTGTCGAAAATACAGTAGTCATGTAGTCCGTAGTGTCAGAATACATTCATGAAGAAAAGTTAGGTGACTTTTGCAGCATCAATGGTCTTGTGACAGGGTATGAGGATTACCCCCTTTGTAAGCCCAAGGTCAACCACAACCATAATAGAGTCATAGTTGTCAGAAGGAGGTAGGTCAGTAATGAGGTCGATGGACACTTGCTGAAAGGGGTGAGTGCAGGAGGATGGGAGTGGTGTTAATGCCGGAGTGGTGGGGTGTGTGTTGACCTTATTGGCTTGGCAGGTTGCACAACCCTGGATGAATTTGCGGATAAAAGTGGTCATCCCGGGCCACCAATAATCCTGTTGCATGAGGTTTGTAGTACAGAAGAATCCTCTGTGTCCACCATGGTTGCTTTTGTGGATGAGGCAGATGAGTCCATGGCATGCTGGTTCCAGAACGTACAGGCAATGTTTGTAATACAGCATGCCATCAATATATTCCCAGTCTTGGGGTGTAGATTTGGCAATAAGGGGGGTTCCTTCATTTAAGGCTTTTAGGGTGGTGATGTTAGATTCGTTGATTTGCTGTCATGAGATCGTGCAAGCGAATCGTAGAACAAATAACGCTGAGGATATAACCGCTCTCTCTAGCGCTTCTTGAGAACTGAGAGCACTTGATACATGGCTCCAGACATTGGGTGTGATGAGGAACCTCAAAGCATTGTCACACACAAGTACTTCGGGAGACCAGACATTGCATAGGAAAGTACTGGAGGAGAGAAGTACATCCAAGTGTGTAGAACTGGCTGGGGAAATGCCAGTGGAGAGGGTAGACTACTTATACTAGGCTGGGATGCTGCGTAAGGCAGTAGCCGCAGTATGTGCTGCTTAAAGCAATGCGTAAGCTATGTGTGCTGCACGGGGCAATGCGTGCTGTGCAAGGTGATGCATGCAGTGCGGTGATGCATGCTATGCGGGCTGCGTAGGATAGTGGGAGCTGCACGTGCTGCGTAAGGCAATGCAGGTAATCTAGATAGGATCGGGAGATGCGAGTCATCATCGGGAGATGTGATGACGAGAAGGGAAGTGTCCGTAAAGTGAGGAATGGTTGAGTGTGACTCAACAGGGGTAGCGTGACTCAACAAGTGAGTGAGCGTGACTCAACAAGTGTAGTGTGACTCAATGAGTGTTTGTAAGGTGTTTGTAAGGCGGGTGAGGTGTGTAAGCGAATGTGATGGGTAGACCCTCGTCCTAGGCGTCTACATTCTTCCTCCAAATGAAAGGCATTTACATTCTTCCTCCGAATGCAAGGCGGAAGGTTTGAGCGGAGAGGTGAAGGGGAATGATGAAAGAAAATGAATATTCTGGGCGCCAACCTGGATCGTAACAGGTGATGACCAAGGGATCAGACGGGGTTGACTCAACAATTTTCTCAACCAAGGTGAAGTCGAGAATGCAGACGAAGATGTCCTCGGGTAGGAGGGTAACTTTTTGGTTATCCTGGGAAGTATCCATGATGTCTCGTCAAAACAGTGCATCTGCAGGTCCCATCTGTGTTTCAGGTACTGGTGAAAAGAAGAGGTCAAAGTCTTGTAAGAATAGCATCCATCATGCCTGTCTCCTGGATAGTTTCTGTGGTTCTTTAAAGTAGGCTAGGTTTTTGTGGTCGGTAATGACCGTTACTGGGAGACCAGTTTCTTGTAGGTAGTATTTCCACTCTTCCAGAGCGTGGATTACTTCGAGGAGTTCTCAGTCATAGATGTTATAATTTCACTCAGCAGGGGAGAGGGTTTTTGAAAGGTAAGCGCAAGGGTGTAAATCCCCATTGCTGTCTTTCTGCATAAGGATGGCTCCTATGGCTGTTAGGGAGGTGTCCATTATAATAGTAAAAGGTTTTGTGACATCAGGCATCAGTAGGACTGGTTCCTGTATGAAGGTTTGTTTGATGGCTAAGAAGGCATCATTGCATTCCTTGGTCCATTCCCACTTGACTCCCTTCTTGGTTAGGTTGTGTAGGGGTCCTGCTTTGGTGGAGAAGTTTGGGATGAACTTCTGATAAAAGTTACAGAATCCGATGAATGATCAGACGGCTTTTACTGATTGGGGGGGTCACCATTCGTGGATGGCCATCAGTTTTACTGGGTCCATCTGGATCCAGTCTGCTCAGATGATCATTCCGAGGTATTCCACTTCCTCCTTGTCAAAGAAACACTTTTTCAGTTTCAACGATAGCCGATGTTTCCTAAGTCGTTGGAGGACTCAACATGTTTGTTCTCGGTGTATGGTTGGGTCATTGGAGTGGATGAGGATATCATCCATGTAGATGATTAGCCATCATTCTGCTATAAGGTCGGTGAAGATGTGGTTCATCAGGGCTTGGAACGTTGCTGGGGAGTTACACATGCCGAAGAACATCACGGTTGGTTCGAAGAGTCCCATAGGGGTTATAAATGCTGCCTTCCATCTGTCCTTCGGTTTGATGAGGATATTGTTGTATCCCCATTGTATATCCATTTTGGTGAAGATGGATGATCCTTTAAGTTTATCAATAAGATCTGAGGTGAGTGGGAGTGGGTAGGTGTTTTTGATGGTGTGGGAGTTCAGATATCGGTAATCCTGGCAAGGTCGTACGGATCCATCCTTTTTGGGTACAAAGAAAAAGGGAGAAGCTTGTGGGGATTTGGACGGAACTATTTTCCCAGATTTGAGATGTTCATCAATGAAATCTTTGCAAGCTTCTCTTTCCTTGGGATTCAAAGGGTATACCTTCGCCACTTTGAATATGAAGGTCTGATCGAGGTTGAGAGGGTGGTAGTTCATCTCCTTCTCTTTCGGTGAAGATGTTGGTGAAGTCTTTGTATTCAGGGGGGAGTGGTTCTTCTTTGTGGGGTTTTGGACCGTGAGTTTGGTAGCAAGTGTAGTCTTTCTGATGAGGGTTTCTATCCTGTTGTCAATTCTCTTTTTCCATAGCTTAGCTATCTTCTCATTGGGGTCCAGTTCTAGGTATCGGATGAGACTCTGGCATACTGCTCTAGGGGAATCATGTCATGGGGTTCTGGGTTTATCCGGAAGGGTCACTTTTCCAGTTGTCCAGTTTATTGCGGGGTTGGTTTCTCGGAGCCACGTTATTCCAAGAATTAGGTTTTTTTTTCCGCAGTTGATGACAAGGAAGTCTCTTTCCTCATTTACTTCTCCAATCTGAATCGTAAGGGTGACTTTGTAGCAGATTATCCCTCCAGTGTTCAGGGATCTGTCTGTGTTATGTGATGAATGGAAGGCCACATTCGTTACACCAAAAGGAGTTTTCGAACCTCTCATAATGTACTTCGGGCAGTGCAATTTGCCTAGTATATTCCAGCAAATGATGAATGAGATCTTTGCCGATATGGATAACATGGTCATCATCTACATCGATGACCTAATGGTTTTCACCAAATCAGACGATATTGAAGAACATGACAAAATTGTCTTAGAAGTCCTACGGAGATTAAAAGAGAACAATATCTTCATCAAACCTGAGAAGTGCACGTTCCACATCAAAGAAGTGGAATTCTTAGGAATGCTGGTAAACAAATATAGTATCAAAATGGAAGCCGGCAAGGTAGAAGCTGTGAAAGGATGGCCGACACCTTGAAACGTAAAAGGAGTGAGAAGTTTCCTGGAACTAGCAAACTTCTATCGAAGATTTATCAAAGACTTTTCGGCAATCGCATGACCACTACATGATTTCATGAAAAAGGAACAAGTGTGGCAGTGGGAAGAAGCAGAACAGGGCACCTTCAATGCGCTCAAGGAAGCTTTTACCACAGCCCCAGTTCTAGCCTACCTGGATATCAACCAACAATTCTGGATGGAAACAGACACCTTGGACTTTGCCACAGGAGGTGTCCTCTCGATAGAAAAAGAAGGATGCTGGCACCCTGTGGGATTCTTCTCACATGCAATGGATAGCACACAACATAACTATCCCATCGCCGACAAAGAAATGTTGGCAATCATACAAGGCCTGGAAGTCTGGCAGCATTACCTCGAAGGAGCCAGACACCAATTCGAGATTTGGACTGATCATGTGAATCTCCAATACTTCATGAAATCACAGGATCTCATATGCCGACAAGCACGTTGGCAACAATATTTAACAAGATTTAATTTTCTTCTGGTCAATAAACCAGGAATAGCAATGGGAAAAGCCGATGCACTCTCATGACGAGAGGATCACACGATTGGTATCAAAAATGACAACCACGCTGTCACCCTGATTAAACCAGAATGGATATAAGGTTTAATCTCTGACCCAGGAATGGTGTTGGAAAAGAAAGTGAAGAAAGCGGTAGCTTTGCTAAAGGAAAGTGAACTATCAAAAGGAGTTGTAGTTGATGAAGAAGGCGTTCTTTGCATCAAGGAAAAAATCTTCGTCCCCAATGTAGGACGATTATGGCAAGACATCTTGGAGTTTTTCCATGATTCTGTATTTGCAGGACACGGAGGTATGGACCACACATGGGCCCTTATCTGTTAACGCTGGGCATTGGAACGTAGCACAGCGAACACTCGAAGTAGTTCGAAGACTTGTTGTGGGCGAAGCAAAGAGGAAGGTGTCTCACTACCCAATGTGCACACTTGAGGCTCGTGGATGTGCTGAGTAACAACGTTGGATTGCGTAGAACTAGCTGGGGAAATACAGGCAAAGTCTGGTAGCTACTTATATGATGTATGATACTGTGCAATCCAGTGAGCGCAGTAAGGGCTATGTGACTGCGCACTGCATAAGGCGATGTGCGCAGTATAGGCTATATATCGATGAGTAAAGGAACACGAGTCATCATATAAGGAGAATGACGAGGAGGAGAGATTTGGTCTGTTATGTAAGAAAAGGTAAAGCGTGACTCAACAAGTAAAATGTGACTCAACAAGTTAAGCATGACTCAACGAGTCAAGCAAGAAGATGAAAGAACCTAATAGGGAGAAGAAGATAGGTGTCTTGCGAAGACACAAGGGGAGACGATAAGTCCATAGACATAGGGAAAAGAGGGGTTATAAGGGAAAATCATAACATTATCTCCTGATCCTACATCTGGGAAAATCTCCACGATCACATCAAGGAGTACATAAAAAGATGCGAGGCTTGTGCACAGGCCAAAGGTTCTGCTCAACACCCAAGCGGAAAATTAATCCCTCTCCCCATTCCCACAAAGTCATGGACAGACATTTCTGTGGATTTCATCACCGACCTCCCCCCCTCCAATGGCTTCGACATGGTCTTAGTCATTATTGATAAATTATCAAAAGAAGCCGAGTTCGTTCCCATGGTCAAGTCCATGATAGCCCTGGGAACCGCTAAATTATATAGGGATTACATGTGGAAACATCATGGACTCCTGTCTTCAATTGTTTCGGACTGAGGTCCACAATTTGCCATGCAAGTCACAAAGAAACTTAGCACTATGTTATCAATCGAACTCCGTATGTCCATGGCACTCCATCCCCAAATGGATGGACAAACCAAGTGGTTGAACCATGAATTACAATCTTTCTTATGCATCTTTACACATGAAAAACAAGATGAATGGGCAGAGTGGCTAGCCATCGCCCAGTTTAGTTATAACAACCATGTTCATTCTGTCACCAGCACTTCCCTGTTTTCATTGACGAAAACATATGAACCTTGAATAGGTATTGAACCCAAAATCTCCCCTTCCCCCATGGCAACGGACTTTGCCACTAAACTTCAAATGATGCTTAATAACCTAAAGAAGGCCCAGGCTAATATGAAGAAACATGCAGACGAGCTACACTCTGATGCACCTTCTTTTTTAGTTGGACAACATGTCTGGCTATCAACCACCAATCTCCGCCTTCCCAGGCAGTCTAAGAAACTGACAGAACGCTGGATTGGTCCCTACCTTATTATGGCATCGGCTGGACCTAATGCTTACACACTCACTCTACCGAAAACGATGTGCATTCACCCAACAGTGAACATAAGCTGCATTAAACCTTATTTAGAAAAGTTCCCTTCCCAACCTTCGTCATCCCTGGGACCAGTAGATGTGTCAGATAAGGGACACAAAGAATACGAAGTTGACTACATTGTCGACTCTCATCTCTGGTGCAGGCACATTGAATTTCTCATCCACTGGAAGGGCGAAAACGAAGAAGATCAAACGTGGAAACCCTGTTCTTACGTTAAACATGCGCAAGCATCTATTTCGGACTTTTACAAGTCTCACCCCTCCACCCTGCACAGGCTCAACATGGCACAAACACTCTTTGACGGACTTTTCAAGCCATACGAAAATTTGACAATGGCACCTGCTCCCTTTTCTTGCCTGGAAGTCGAGATCTAAACGGGGGGTAATGTTGTCAATTTTATGCTTATCTAATCTTTCTCAATCTTATCTTATCTTACCTTATCAGATCTTTCATCTTTGGACTTAGCATCTTTCAAGTCACAGACCACTTTGGTTCTCACAGTCACATGACATTCTTAGGTAATCATTCCAGAACATTCCATGATGTCATACCTTAGGGCAGACATGTATAGCCACACATGCATGGACCAGTGTTAGATTCGTTGATTTGTCACCGTGAGGTCGTACAAGCGAATCTTTGGAACAAATAACACTGAGGATATAACCGCTCTCTCTAGCGCTTCTTGAGAATTGAGAGCACTTGATACATGGCTCCAGATGTTGGTGTGACAAGGGCCTCAAAGCATTGTCACACACAAGTACTTCAGGAGACCAGACATTGCATAGGAGAGTACTAGAGGAGAGAAGTACATCCAAGTGCGTAGAACTGGCTGAGGAATGCCAGTGAGGAGGGTAGGCTACTTATACTAGTGGAGATGCTGCGTAAGGCAGTATCCACAGTATATGCTGCATAAAGCAATGCATGCTGCATAAGGCAGAGGCAGGCAATGCATGCTGCATAAAGCAATGTGTGCTGCATAGGGCAGTGGCAGTCTAGATGTGCTGCGTAGGGCAGTGATGGTTTAGATGTGCAGTGGTAGTCTAGGAGATACAAGGCAATGCGTCAAAAGGGTATTGCCGAGAGGAAGGGGATGGTCCTTGTGGTTCTGAAGTGGAATGAGATTAAAGAAAAGAAGTGACACTGTGGTTCCGTGTGGTTCCACGAAGGTTCCATGTGGTTCCAGTCGAAGGTGAAGTAGTGAGCATGGTTCCATGTGGTTCTGGTGGAGTCTATGGTGGATGCAAGTGAACGTGATAGGTAGAGCCTTCCTTTAGGTCTCTACATTCTTCCTTCATAATGAAGTGGGAAGATGAAGTAAAAAATGAATTGTCCAGGCGTCAACTAAGATTGTAACAGACCAGTAGCATAGCCACATTGTACTATATAAACCAATGCATGTCAACGAGGAATTTCAGTCAAGTTCTCATTGAATTTCCCCTCATCTTCTCTTGTCTCTCAGTCAGTATCAACTGTGTGCGCCTGTGTCCAGTATTGGATTAGGGTTGACAATAATGATACCAACGATGTACCTCACACTTGACCTACCTGGAATAGCATCACACTTTGTACATTGTCTCTGATCCTTCGGATCCCTTGTCTCCTTTGAAGTCTTTGCCTTACTCTGAGTAGGTGCTCACTTGGAACCCCTTGAAACCACCAGCGATCATACATTGCTGGAAGAACCTCCTTGAACCTCCAAATCCACCTATGATGAACGTTCGCCCTAGGAAGAACCCCAAACCAATCAGGTCTATGTTTGTTTCTATCCAAGCCAAGCGTAACAACACCCCAACCCCCATAGAAAGGACCCCTTCTTCTGTTCTCAAAGTGCCTCCTCCACACTCCCCAAAACAAACTTACTTTCCCACTCCACTTCCTATTTGCAAATCTCCCAAGATTGACACCCATGCCTCTGTTACCTCAAGCATTTTGGAAGTCTCTCCAGTCATCACCCACTTCCCTACTCCTGCCCCTATTGACATACAACAAGGAGCTCTCAATTGCCATGAGACTGTGTTACCATCAAGACTCCCCCAGACAATGTTGAACACCCTCTGCCCCATACTCAACTCCTTTTGAGGAGCCAGGCAAGTATCTCTTAATGAAGAAGGATCCTCATGTAACCCCATCAACATTGATACCTCTGATGTCCCTGACTATCCAGCCCAACCACCAAAGAAATGCCTCCATTGTATTAACACTGGGCGTCGGAACGTAGCACAGCAAACACTCAAAGTAGTTCGGAGACTTGTTGTGGGCGAAGCAAAGAGAAGAAGTGTCTCACTACCCAATGCGCACACTTGGGACTCGTGGATGTGCTAAGTAACA
>JBBPLF010001308.1:0-10063 GCA_038089615.1 Aureoboletus auriporus
GGACTGCTGGTGACTTGTAGTTCATTTTTATCTAGTTCCATGTAGTTTTATAATTGATACCTGAGGCTTGTGTCTTTCCTTTCAGTTTTGAGGTTAAATCAACCCCGGACTTTCTTTGATAGGAGCCTAAATCTGGTTCCAGAGACTGATACTGGAACCCTGTGGCTCCAGAATAGCTATGGCATCTGGAGCCTCCTGGTTCCAGTGGCTAACTGCTTGAGGCTGTCAATATTCTCCTCACCCTAAAGAGTTTCAAAGGCAAGATACATGGGACCACAATCTATTTCTTGGCCACACCAATTTTCCTCTTAAGTCATAAAACAAGATGTTACTAAATAACAAACGGTGAACCATCCTTTCCAGTCAGCAGCTTATCCCTGCAGTCACATTTGAAACTCTTTGTTGACTCTCGAGGTCGGTTGTGTGAGCAGTGCAAATGTTGGGGTGACTTGGGCATAGTCAATGCAATGATGTCTGTGGATGCAATGTGGGGGTAGAACTCAAAGGGGTACAAATGATATGTTGTTGCACTGTCGTGTCAAGCTTGTCCTTTTCGTTGTCTTCATGATTGTGGTCCATAGGACCAGTAGATGGAAACAGGAGGATAGGCTGTACAAAGTATTCTGCCTGAGAGACTTGCCATCCTTGGAATTGCCTTAGGTCTTGGCTCAATAGAACTTGTGGCAGTAAGGCTTTGTAATTAAACAGAAAGGATACTAGTGCAAGATCTTACACTCGTTTTAGCAAATAATGGCAGTTGCTAGTTGTAACAGATGTGATTGATTACATCGTAACTATAGTATGTCGTCACCTGAATAACACCATGCCCAATCCGCAAAATCAGCTGAGATGTGAAGCTTTCTCCAGGGAGTCCTCATTTGACCAACATTTTACAAGTCAGCACTCACATCAATGACAATAAGGTTGATTGTTGGGTCTTTTCCCATCAAGTTTTTTGCATGTTTAGTAAACCACTGAGATTAATTTGTTCATGAGTAAAAGACCTTAAATTTGTAATAATACACAAGTCTTGGCTCTACTGCCTTATTTATTCAAAAGGAGGTAAGTTTCCTAAATAGAGTCATTGGATGGAGTTGAGTAAAGCTCCAACTGAAAGAGTTAAAGTCAGAGAATTACTTATAGTCCTAGAACTCTATGGTTATCAAAGTCTAAAGATGGGCCAGCACCTGCCCAGAAGGTGATGTGCTCCACCCAGCATTCTGCTCAATATATAAGCAACCTCAGGGTCAGTCAGTGAGGACCTGGAATGTAAGCCTTGATGCATAAGGAACTGGAAGGAAACAAATGGTTCAGTGCCTACCCAGGAGGTGATGTGCTGCCTCTGGAGTTCTGGACACATACCTTGCAGGCTGTACTCAATTGCTAGCTGAAGGCTCAGAGGAGCTGACATATACTTGGTGGTGGAAAGACTAAAGTACTTTACTACCTTGGAGACACCTGCCTAGGAGGTGACAAGTCAAAAAGGCCAGATATCTTGGTGCTTCCCAAACCTAGTTAGTCTATTCTGACCCTGGCCTGGAACCTAGGTACAGCCTTGGAGAAGCCCAATCAGGAGTTTAAGTGTAGAGAAGGAAGCTTATTTTTATTTTCGGAACTGGTGAGTTTAGCTTATAGAATCTGACCTGTACCATGCTGACACCCCAACACTTGACCCTGGACTGAGAGAAAAATGCTCTTATCCATCCCCTACCTGGATATTTTATTGCCTGTCCCTCCTATGGGCTGGCTGAGGGAACTTTTGCAGTGTAGAGGTATAATCTTTATACAAGTCGGTTGGAAGCAAATTCTGAGAGGCCCACATAATCAACTGTATTTTCTCTATGAAGGTACCTGAAGTTGTTAGGTAATAGGCTTGGAAATACCTCGTCTCCAAGTTACTTTTACGCTCAAGAATTTGTAAATCTCCTCTTTTTTTTTTTTTAAAAAAAAAAAAACACAACATCCACAAACCCATGTCTATCACCAAGTGTGTGTTTGCTCCTGGAGACCCCCTCACACAGTCTGTGGCATCAGTCATCTTGGATTCAAAGGGGATCATTTTGATATGTGGTGAGCTTCTAATTTGAATGTCATATGTGAGCTGATCAACTTGCTTGCATAGGAGCAGGGATTTCTGTGGCAGCAGGGATACCTGATTTTAGAAGCAATCAACTAATCCCTGGGGTTCCAGAGATAGCTAAGAAGAAGCTGAAGGACATGTTCCAGCTTTCAATGATCACAGTGAGTGAGAAAAGGAGGTAGTATGTGGTCAGTATGGCTAAATGTAATGTAATTTATTTTATGCAGAATGCAGATGATAATGCTTTGTTTGCATGTTTCATCACAAGTCTTGCTCGAAAAACAGAGGAAAGCCAGCCGACTGCATTCCATGAACTAGTGAAGAGGCTTGATGAATGTGGGACACTGGTGCGGATGTATACACAAAATATCGATGGCCTTGAATGCAAGGCAGGATTATCGACTTATCATTGGATGTATGAAGAAAACAAAAAGCAACCATGGAGATGCATCCCACTGCATGGAAATCTGCAGTACTTATACTGCCCATGTTGCAATGCAGTAGAAGAGGAGGTAACCCACAAAGATGATCTTATGTCTGGAGTCTTCCCTTTCTGCACAAGTTGTGTAGGAGTACAAGAGAAGAGGAGAGAGGCAGGAAAGCAGATCCAGACAGTTCCTAGGATGATTTCTGACGTACTACTCTATGGCCAGCACAATCCAGATGGTTTGCATATCGCTGAACTACAGAAAGAAGACCTTTATGGAGAAGAAAGGATAGACCTGCTGCTGGTCATCGGGACAGGCATGCATGTTCCAGGAACTCTAACAATCTTATGGAGTTTTGTGCAAAAGCTTCGGAAAAAACAGAGCCCATTCAGACATCTCACCATGCACAATCTACCTCAATTTGGACTTCAAAAAACAAAAGAGTCTGGATCATTTGTTCAATTTATGGGTGCAGGCTGACTGCCAATTGGTGGCCAATGTGGTGTTGAAAGCTTTGAAAAAGGAACAGTGCCAGATCAAGAGCATTCCATGCTCATCAGCCGAAGACACCAGGGAAATCGAAGAGGTAGAATGATACCATTCAATTTAATTTAGTTTGAACAGGATACTGATTCATTCTTTCAGCCCACCAAAGACCTACTGCCACAGAGGTCAGACATGGAACATACAAAGACCTCCATAGAAAATCTGGTTGCTGACTATGACCAGATAATAAGCTGGCATATTATGCTTATGTTAGATGCTGCAAACAGGGATCCGGTGTTGGTGGACACCATTTATCTGCTTGAATTGGCAATAGAGATGGCGCTGGATGGAGGGGGTTTCAGAGCAGCAGACTTTCACTTGAAGAGAGTGGATAGCTTGAGGAAGGGTGACAGGCAGCAGGAGTTGCACTTGTGTCTACTCAGGGCATCTATCAATTTCATGCATCAGTCTTAGACATGTGAGCAATTGTATCTGATAGTTAATGCTTCTTTCAAGTACCATTGTTCTCTATTCTGTTCTTGCCACAAAGTCGATGGATCTGGTGTTGGATACTTTCTGGAATTCACTAAGACTTCTAACAATACTATTATTATGCAGATAAAAAAGGTTAAATTGGCGCTTCTTTTGAGCAATATGGCTCTCTATTCTATGCTTGTCACAAGGTTTGTGGATCCGGTGGATCTGGTGTGGGATACTTTCTGGAATTCACCAAGATGTCCAACTATACCTTTGTTATGTAAATTAGCAACTCGAAGGCAACATAATATATACAAAGTCACCAAAGTGTAAGATAGTCCAAAATACTTCAACATTCAGAACTTTGGAACAAGTTCCCATTATAGAAGATGGAACGTACCATAACACTGCAGGAAGTCAAGGGTCATCATAAATCTCATTCAATGCTCAACCTTTCATTGTCATCACCACTATCCTCTCTGTGACCTTCATCATCTCCTTCACTTGATTCTGGCTCAAGTTCTTCCACGATTGGAGCTGGTCGAAGTTTGGGCTGGCCATGAATGGCTTGGTGGATACAGGGATTGATGGCAATTAGAGGCCCTTCAGTATGCCCCTTGGGAAGATAATTCCATTTGGAGGTAAGGATTTTTCTAGTACTCCACATACGGTCGCATTCAGTGTGTGGGACCCAGGCAAGGGAATTGAACTTTGTGCGGAGCTCAGTATGAACATGGGTGAGCCTTTGGGGAGGGAGCTGTTGGATAAGGGAGATGTAGGAGCTGAAATAGCAGCATTTCCTAAAGTTCTGGAGTTGTTGAGTAGGTACAGTTTGGGGGAAAGAAGTGATTGAAATGTTTAAGCCACTGCTCTGGAGTACAAAATGTATACTTGACAGCCTCAAATGGGAATTCAAGGCATAGATAGAGATCTTCGATTGCAAGCTCTTCTCTGAGGCTGAGTGGAATGTTGGTCCATGGACCTTCGGCACGACTCTTGCGGTTTGGAGATTCTTGGATGATGTTGTAGAACATTTGCTCCAAGATGAGCTGAACACAGTTCTTGAGTGGATTTTCTGGTTCCTGTTCAGGATCATCATCTGGATCCATAAGTTGGCGATTTCCACCACCATGTCAATTAAAATATTCAATGTCAGGACCCCTTGGATGTGCAGGATCAGGAAAAGGGAGACAGTTGAGGGAGTGGCCAACCTTTGGGAGAGGTTCATCTTGGATGCACAAGGAACAGACATCGATGGTCTGATTCAAGGTACAATTGTTGGTGTGTTGGGAGTGAGAACGTCTGTTGGCAGGTTGGAGCACTGTAACTCTGACCATCATGTGTTGAAGCTCATTATCATGCCTTTTCCATATGCCTGAGGGATTATATGTGATTCGTATGTCTTGGAGTATGGAATGCGATAGACATATGTGCCCATATCCCTTGTTGGGATCTTCTTGGACTCTGCCATCTGATACATTCAAGGAAAAAAGACACGGATGGCAGACCTACAGTGGCTCAAAAAACTGTCCCAATGTTTGCATGTTTTTCACTAAATGTGGTAGTCCTCAATAACCTCTAATCCATGCCCTAAGCCATCAGTGGACAAAATGAAGTACCTACTCCTGGCTCTCTATTGATCTAAGATTCAAAGAATTCCATTGAAGAGTGATGGAATGGCAGCCATTCCAATATGACAACCCATTGGGACAGTTTTTTGACTTTAAGTTTACATTATGTATATTAGACCTTGGAATGCTGTAATATGATTATATACTTTAGTTAATTATTGTATCATGTCACCATTATGTAAGTATTCATGATACAGCATATATAAACCCTACCATTCTGAATAAATTCCTTTATTACCATCATGAAATGCTGTTTTGCTGCTCTAAGGGATAACATTATCTCTCTTGCTTCCCTTGACCTTTTTTATTGAAAAATTGCATCCTAAACTGGCATAGGGAAGTCTACTATGGCTAGGAAATCCAGCCAGAGAAAGAAAACCATCATGGTGGATGTCCTTCCAAACTTTCTCCTACCAACAAATGTGCTCTTGTCCAACAAATCATTATTGGCAAGGCCAACAATGCAGTTGAGGCCACTCATTTCATCAATTCTATCATCAGCACCCCTGTCTGCCCACAGACAGTCAGGAATACCCTCAAGGAGGCCTCTCTAAAGGTTGTGGTGAAGAAGAAAAAACCTCTTCTCCCTGCTATCCATAGAAAGAGGAGGTTGGCCTTTGCTTTCAAGTACCAGCATTGGACTGTGAAGGACTGGAAGAGGGTCATCTGGTCAGATGAGACCAAGATCAATAGGATTGGGTCAGATAAACAGGAATATGTGTGGAAAAGAAAGGGCGAGGGACTAACTTCTAGAGAGGTCAAAGGTACAATCAAGTTTGAAGGAGGATCACTGATCATTTGGGGTTGCATAGGATGGAATGGAGTGGGAATTTTGAGTGAGGTTGAAGGGAGGATGGATGCTGAACAGTATGTGGCCATTTTGGAGGCAGGGCTATTGTAGAGTATGAAGGAATCTGGAATTCTGAAGAGGATGTTATCTTCCAGCAGGATAATGACCTCAAGCATACCTCTAGAATGGCCCAGATCTGGTTTTAAGAGCAAGATATCAAGCTTCTGTACTGGCCTGCTCAGTACCCAGACCTCAACCCCATTGAACATACTTGGAATTACCTCAAAAAATGTCTCAGGATATAATAGGGGTCCTATAGGGGTTCATCAATTATGGAATAGAGTGGTGGTGGAATGGGGGAGGATTTCTGTGGAAGAGTGTCAGAAATGGATAGAAAGCATACCTAGAAGGTTTCAGGCAGTTATCAGGGCCAAGGGAGGTTATACCAAGTACTGAATACCCTATCTTGTATAAAGTCAAAAAACTGTCCCAATGAGTTGTCACATTGGAATGGCTGCCATTCAATCACCTTTCAATGGAATTCTTTGAATTCTAGATCAATAGAGAGCCAGGAGTAGGTACTTCATTTCATCCACTGATGGCTTAGGGCATGGATTAGAGGTTTTTGAAGACCATTGCATTTAGTGAAAAACATGCAAACATTGGGACAGTTTTTTGAGCCACTGTATTAGCAACCTTTCCAAGGGCTATGTTCAGGATGGAGTTCATGGGAACATATATGTGATTATTCTGTTCAGAATCAAATCAGTTTATGGCAGGACTTGCAGGATGAGCTACTTATATTTTGATCAATGGCAAGAGAATTGACGTGATTGTTGGTAGTGAGGGTGTCCCTGAAGGATGGTACAGGCCAGACTGTGAAGGGGACAAGGTAGGGGAGAGTCTGGGTGGTTCCGATCAACGAGTCAAAATCACAAGTATCCCTGAGATCCCCTAAGCATATATCTTGCTGGCCTTGCATGATATTGAGGGTGATGGAATCCTGATTTTCTAACTCTAAACCACGTCAACCAGCCAGAATGAATTTGAGAAACTTGAGTTTGTTGTTCCGACTATGCCCCATTCTTCAATAAAGTTGGGCAGCTTCCTCCACAAATTCAGATAGTGTCAATTGGATAGGTTCCTTGGAACGATCGTCAGGATAAAGTCTGTCAGGCATCTTGAAAAGACATTAAATATATTTTCAGTCTAGTAGGTAGCTCTCACAATATTGTATAATAGGAAATGGAAGACAAGAACTTCTGTGTGATATCTGAGATTTTGGAAGGCAAAGTTTGCTGTTGACACATTTGAATTGAATGACAGATGTGGGGAATGGAGAGAGGGGGACTTACAAGGTTCAGTAGATGTTGACAAAATCTGAGAGGGCTGACAAGACTTGAATAAAGTTCAATCAAAGAATGGAAACTTTGATATATGACCCTGCCAGCACCCAGAGCCTAATAGAACATAACCTAACCTGACAGAAGCATTATGTCAGTGCTCTTATAAAGCCTGTCAGGTGATGTTTGGATGCAATGAGGATGGCAGTTGCATCATTTATTTATTGGCATACTGATCAAAAAAAGGACTAGACCTTGCCTAAAATGCAATATATGTATCTATATAACCGAAAGCCTCTTTGGGATCTTGATGAGTCTACATATATCTGAAGCCAAAGTCTCGTACAGCCTATCATAGATCAGATTTTCTTCTCTTCAGAATATTCAATACAACTGGAAAACATAAGCAAATTGTACAATAAGAACAGTTCTATCTAAGCTTTCCTTTTCCCTTTTTTGTGGCTCTGATGATTGCTACCCTTGAATCTATGCATGCTTCTGGGGATGAGGGGTACACCCCTTGTTAGATTCTTTGATTTGCCGTCGTGAGATTGTGCAAACGAATCTTGTGAACAAATAACGCTGAGGATATAACCGCTCTCTCTAGCGCTTCTTGAGAACTGAGAGCACTTGATACGTGGCTCCAGACATTGGTGTGATGAGAACCTCAAAGCATTGTCACACACAAGTACTTCAGGAGACCAGATATTGCATAGGAAAGTACTAGAGGAGAGAAGTACATCCAAGTGTGTAGAACTGGCTGGGGAAATGCCAGTGAAGAGAGTAGACTACTTATACTGGGCTGGGAGGCTGTATAAGGCAGTAGCCGCAGTAGGTTCTGCGTAAAGCAATGTGTAAGCTATGTGTGCTGCGCTGGGCAATGCGTGCTGCATGTGGTGATGCGTGTAGTATGGTGATGCGCGTTGCGCGGGCTGCATAGAGCAGTGTATGTTGCGCGTGCTGCATAAGGCAGTGTGGGTAATCTAGATAGGATCGGGAGGGTATGAGTCATCGGGGAAGGCAATGACGAGGAAGGGGAAGTCCATAAAGTAAGGAAAGGTTGAGTGTGACTCAACAGGGGTGGCGTGACTCAACATGTCGGTTGGGCGTGACACATGTCGGTTGGGCATGACACATGTCGGTTGAGCATGACACAACAAGTATGAGAATTGGGGAAGAGTCTTCCTCCTCCGGGTGGAAAGGTGTTTGGTATTCTTCCTCTGAATGTGAGGTGTCGACATTCCTCCTCCAAATGAAAGGCGAAAGGTTGAGTGAAAGAGGAAAAATGAATTGTCCGGGTGTTGGTCCAGATTGTAACACCCCTGATATGTTCCACTGCAGGGATTTGTGAAGAACTAGAGGGGCCTCCAGATGTAGGCAAGGGATGTCGAGGACACCAGTGTTTGACACCTGTGGCAAAGCTTTGGGTATCTTTGAAAGCCTTGTTAGAAGGAGAATGGCGTGATGATAGGGATGATGGTGGGATGTTGAAGAAGGAGTGCTCTGAGAAAATTTGAACAGGAGAAGAATTGTGGGATTGTGATGGTGGATGAATCTATGGCACCTCATTAGCCTCATCCACAGAGTCTCCAAAGAGTTCCTTCATCCTTTGAGCCTCTTCTTCTTCTTCCATCTCAATATCAATATTCACATCAGGAGGCATGGTAAAAGGCTGAGTAGAAGTCCCCAAGGTGTTAGGGGAACTTGATATGGGTTGGATAGATGGCTCCACATCATCTTTGTCATTCCCTCTTACATCATCCATAGGAGCAGAAGTACTTGCAGTGACCTGCATAGATTTCTTATGCTTGACAGGAACATCATTGGGAGAGGGTGGATGTGTGGGTGAATTATGTTTCCTAGCAGGATTCGTGGGGGATTGAGGTTGTTTTAAGGTTGTTCCTCAAAGTTGAGGCTGAGGACATTTCTGAACAGGAACTTTGGGTTCCTCTGGACCCACCAGAATCTCAGAATTGGAGTCACCTGAGCTTGTGGTGTCAACATTATCATCACCATCAAATAATCTCACTAAGGGGAAAGAAGAAGGGTCAGAACACATGATTAAAGCATAAAATAATGATGAGACAGACATGTCTTATCATCCATGCCCACGAAAGCAAGATGGAGCATACCTTTGTTGAAGGCAATATTATTGAGGAATATATCTGGGGTTCCATGGGCTACCAGGCGATAGAAGTGGACTTGCTTTTGTTGGGGAAATCTATAAATGTGGCCCCGCAATTGTTCATCATCCAATGCAGACCAGAGCATGTCCTGTACAAAGACTCAAGCTAAGGTGAGCAATGTAGTTGGGAAGCATACACATACAGTGATAACCATGACATTTGCACATGCAAGGTTAAGGCCGACAGCTCCAACCATTGACAAAATGAGGACCCTGGCGCCAGTATGACAGGTGGAGGATCTGAACTCATTGAGCACATGTTTGCATTTATGATGTGGTGTCTTCCCATTCAGCTCTACTGCCTTTATTCCATAGAGAGCCAGAACCTGGATAATTGGTTACCATGATGAAAAAACAAACAAACAAAATGCATGGAGAAAGTACATCACAAATCACAGCATTAGATGACGGAAACACAGAGAAAATGACTACATGATCACATTCGACATGGTCTACTTCCTCAGTCATTATGGAATCATTGACTTCAATGGTTTGGCCATCCTCAGAAATCTTGAAAGGTTGGGCATTGTCTTGCTGCAGATGGTGATGAACTATCTTAGCGAGGACGTCAAGCTTGGTAGAGGCCATGTTGCGCCACTCTTCCATAGAGTTAGGCTTGTTCCAGCCATCAGTAGTAGTAGTA
>JBBPLF010001309.1:0-10057 GCA_038089615.1 Aureoboletus auriporus
ACCAGAGATTGCATAGGAAAGTACTAGAGGAGAGAAGTACATCCAAGTGCGTAGAACTGGCTGGGGAAATGCCAGTGAAGAGGGTAGACTACTTATACTAGGCTGGGATGCTGCATAAGGCAGTAGCTGCAGTATGTGCTGCGTAAAGCAATGTGTAAGCTATGTGTGCTGTGCGGGGCAATGCGTGCTGCACAAGGTGATGCGTGCTATGCGGGCTGCGTAAGGCAGTGGGAGCTGCGCATGCTGCGTAGGGCAATGCAGGTAATCTAGATAGGATCGGGAGATGCGAGTCATCATCGGGAAATATGATGACGAGAAGGGAAGTGTCCATAAAGTGAGGAACTAGTGTTCGTCAGGTGTTTGTCAGGTGAGACTTGACTAGTGTTTGTCAGGTGTTTGTCAGGTGTGACTCAACAAGTGTTTGTCAGGACATTCGTCAGGATGTGACCTGACCAGTGCATCAGGTGTTTGTCAGGATGTGCGTCAGGTGTGCATAAGGCGGGTGAGGCATGTAAGCGAATGTGATGGGTAGACCCTTGTCCTAGGTGTCTACATTCTTTCTCTGAATGCAAGGTGGAAGGTTGAGCGAAGAAGTGAAAGGAAAAATGAATTGTCCAGGTGCCAACCTGGATCGTAACATCCTGACTACCCCAGTTCTTACCCTGCGCATGAAATTAGACCTGCACTGCAACTATGATAAGAAAACCAAGGACTTGTGCTTCCTCTTCCGAATGTACCAGATCATCTGCCTTGTTGCCCACCAGCTCGTCCCCCACGACTCTCCAGAACAATTCACATTCGTAATGCAAACCGGAGTAGATGAGGCACGTTCCCTCATTCTTGACCTCCTTTATGAGGAAGGGTTTGATCACCTAGTGGACTGCATCAATGAGAACCTGCTCCGACCCATTGTGGAGCCCTTCTTTGACATCATGAGCGTCCACGAATACAAGACCTACATAGGGGATGCTTCTTGTGCCATACCTTTTGACCTCCATTTGGATACATCAGTATCTGTTGAAAGAACTCCTTCCCCCGTTCTCCAGATCCCACCTCCTTGCTCCCCTGAGCAGACATACTTTCCTGCTCCAATCTCCATTCCAGAGTCTCCTAAGATCAATACCCATGCTCCCACTTCCTCCAACATTTCGGAAGACCCTCCAGTCACAACCCGTTCACCCACTTCTTCCCCTGAGGACATGCAACAAAGAGCTCTTACTCACCAAGAGAGCCTGTTACCTCTGAGACCCCCCCAAGCCACCCTGAACACCCTAGGAAATACCCTTCGCCCCCTCCTCCATTCCTTTTGAGGAACCAGATCAACTTCCTTGAATGGAATAGGCACATCTCGAGACCCCATCAACATAGACACTTCCACTGTCCCTACATGCCCTCCTAAGAAACGACTTCGGTGCCACCAGTGCAGAAAGGCAGATCATGTCAGCATTTTCTGTGGAAAATACACTTGCCCTTGGTGTCACAAACATGCCCCAGAACATGTCCAGGCAAAGTGTCACCGATGTCAATATGGAGAATGCGATGAATACGGGCACATTCACCCCAATTGCCCGGTTTACAACGGGCTCAACCAAGATGACGGCTTTCTCGATGGGGACCTTGATTTCACCAACTACGAGATCAATGAGGGAGATATCGACGGACCAGATCATTGAGCAGGTGCTTCAACATTACGAAGGGGGTAATGTTACGATTTTCCCCTATGACCCATCTTTTCCTTATGTCTATGGACTCATTGTTTCCCCTTGTGTCTTCACCAGACACTCATCTTCCTTCCCTCATTAGCCTTTCTGGTTCCGAACTGGAACCCTTCAGAACCACGTTCACACTTTGTTCCTTTATCTAACCCCTTCACCTTCGACCAAAACCACAAGGATTGCTCTGGAACCCTTCAGAACCACATTGTCTTACATAACAGACCAATTCCTCCTCGTCATCACTCTTCTTATGTGATAACTCATGATTGTTATGGTTTTCCCTCATGACCCATCTTTTCCCTATGTCTATGGACTCATTGTCTCCCCTTGTATCTTTACAAGACACTCATCCGCTTCCCCCAGTTAGCTCTTCTGGTTCCGAACCGGAACCACATCTCACTTAATCTTGCTGATCCTCCATTTCACCTTCAACTGGAACCACAAGGATTTCTTTGGAACCCTTTGGAACCATGTTCTATTATATTTCATTGTCTAACCTTTCACTTTCGACCAGGACCACAAGGATTCCTTCGGAACCTTTCGGAACCACATTTCCTTACATAACGGACCAATTCCTCCTCCTCATCACTCTCCTTATGTGATGACTCGTGTTCCCTTACACACCCACATAGCCTTAGTACTATGCACATCGCTTTATGCAGCGCACAGTAGTATAGCCCTTGCTGCGCATATAGGAATGTGCAGCAATACGGATAGTATAAGTAGCTACTTGACTCAGCCTGTATCTCCCCAGCTAGTTCTACGCAATCCAGCATTGTTACTTAGCACATCCACGAGCCCCAAGTGTGCACATTGGATAGTGAGACTCATATTCTCTTTGCTTCACCTACAACAAGTCTCCGAACCACTTCAAGTGTTCACTATGCTACATTCCGACGCCCAGCATTAACAAAAGAACTAGCTCTTCAACCTCATTTCTGTCCCTTGACAGAAAGATACGCCCACCATTTTCGGACAAGGATCTCAATGAGGACGGACCATACATCCTCCCTCTGATTCATCAGATGATACTCCCACACCATCCGCACTCTTTGCACTCCCAGCACCAATCCCCACTGGGGACTGGAGAGTTCAGGAAGCACCACCAATCCACAGAAAACTGCCACCCCCACCACCCAAAGAACCTCACTCCAACATTGAAATGTCAGACCAAGGAAGCAAAGACGTTGAACTCAAGGCTGGACTCCCAGCTGATTTCTCTGGAGATCTGAAGGATGCAATACGTTGGAAGATGGCCATGACCGCCTACTTCAATATGAACCAGAAATTCTACAACTAAAACGCCAAAGTTCTAACCGCCCTCACAAAGATGAGCAAGGGTCGAGGAAGCACCTTCTCCAAATCCATCTATGTGCAGCTTGCCAACAACACAGTAAAGGATCTCACCTTTGCCAAGCTCATGGAACTATTCAAGAAGACCTTCTTCCCCTTCGATTACAAAAACCAAGCCAGGGAACAATTGGACAAACTAGTACAAATGGGAAAGAGTGATGCTGGATACACCAACTACATCACTGCCTTCCAGGCCGTGGAGGCCATAGCGGGAATAGATGATGAATTAACCAAGATAAACTACCTTATGAAAGGACTGGACCTGGACATCTCCACAAAGATCCTCTCTATCAACCCTATCCCGGACAAACTCTCAGAATGGCTCAGACTTTCCGGAGTATTCCATGCCCAGAACAAGAGGATAGAAGACTTGCGAAAAGGATGAAAGGTAGACTTCCAGGTCAAAGGAAGATCCACCAGAGACCCCAATGCCATGGATGTCGATGCTGTCCACATTAACTACACCAGACTTTCACCAGTAGAGAAGGCTGAACACATGAAGAACAACAAATGTTTCAGATGCCACCAGGCAGGGTGCCGCCCTTGGAAGCATGCCTGAGACCAACGTCCTGAGGGACAAGGAAAGAGCAACAACTGGGCCCCTCCTCGCCCGCAGAGAAACCCCACCAGGAAAGAACAAGTCAGGAAGACTAAGTTCGAAGAGTACCAGGACACCTTAAAAGAAAGGGATGTCACTGAGGAGGAACTCATATGCACACTTGACATCCTCTATGATATTGACAAACCAGAAACCATTGCCACAACCCAGGTTGAAGAAGAAGAAATCCCAAAGAAGGATTTTTAGATGGAAGGAAAGGGTCAATGCTCTCCAATCCAAAAGTAGTAGCACCAGTATTCTTGTCTGATCCAAACAGTGAATCTATGCGAATTCCCATTTCACTGTTCTAACAAGAAAACAACCAAATTGTTGACATGTTTGCCCTCATCGACTGTGGAGCAAGCAGAGACTTCATAGATCGCGATTTAGTGAAGAAGAAAGGATACAAACAGATCCGGCTGGATAAATCAAAGAAGGCACAAAACATAGATGGATCCCCGAACACCAGAGGAATCATTCGCCACAAGGTGATCCTTACCATCCGGATCGGAGAAGTAAATGAGAAGAGAGAATTCCTTGTCATCAACTGTGGAAAAGAAAACCTAATCCTCAGAATAATGTGGCTCCGAGAAACCAATCCTTCAATAAACTGGACCACATGAAAGGTCATCCTACCTGATAAACCAAAGACTCCACGACACAATTTCCCAAAGGTGATATGTCAAAGATACCTTGTCTGATACTGGAGCTGGATCCGGATGAAAAGATAGCTAAGATGTGGAGGAAAAGGATGGACAAAAGAATAGAAACCCTCGGGAAAACAACACTTACCACCAAACTCACTGTCTAAGAGGAACCCAAAGAAGAAACACTTCCACCAGAATACAAGGACTTCGCTGATGTCTTTGCTGAACAAGAAGGAGATGAGTTACCACCATCTTGACCATTTGACCATGGAGTGGACCTCGACTCAACCTTCATACCTAAGGTGGCCAAAGTATATCCTCTGAACCCCAAAGAGAAGGAAGCCTGTAAGGATTTCATTGATGAACATTTGAAATCCAGGAAAATAGTCCCATCCAAATCCCCACAAGCATCCCCCTTCTTCTTTGTACCGCCACAGGATAGATGGAAGGCCGCGTTTATAACACCCATGGGACTCTTTGAACCAACAGTAATGTTCTTTGGCATGTGTAACTCCCCAGCAACATTCCAAGCCCTAATGAACCACACCTTCACAGATCTCCTCGCCAAAGGATGGTTAATCATTTACATGGACGACATCCTCATCCATTCTAGCAACCCAATAGTACATCAAGAACGAACTCATTGAGTCCTCCAGAGGCTCAGAGAACACAAACTATCCCTGAAATTGAAGAAATGCTTCTTCGACAAAGCGGAGGTGGAATACCTCGGAATGATTATCAGGGCCGACCGGATCCAAATGGACCCAGTCAAATTGAAAGCCATTGACAAATGGCAACCCCCAAAATCAGTCAAAGCAGTCCAATCATTCATCGGATTTTGCAACTTTTATCGAAAGTTCTTCTCCAACTTCTCCACCAAGGCAAAACCGCTACATGACTTAACCAGGAAAGGAGAAAAATGGGAGTGGACTAAAAAGTGTGAGGAGGCCTTCTCAGCCATCAAGCAAACCTTTATCCAGAAACCTGTCCTTCAAATGCCCGATATCACAAAACCCTTCACCGTTATGACCGACACATCTCTAACAGCCATAGGAGCAGTCCTCATGCAGAACGATAGCAACGGAGATCTACACTCTTGCGCCTACCTCTCTAAAACCCTGTCACCTGTGGAGTGAAACTATGATATCTATGATCGGGAGCTCCTTGGAGTTATCCATGCCCTAGAAGAATGGAAACACTACTTACAAGGAATAGGACTCCCAGTAATGGTCATCACTGACCATAAAAACCTTGCATACTTCAAGGAACCACAAAAACTCTTCAGAAGGCAAGCATGATGGATGTTGTTCCTACAAGATTTCGACCTCAATTTTTCCCCCATACCCAGAACACAAATGGGACCTGCTGATGCTCTGTTTTGATGAGATACAGTGGACACTTCCGCCGACAACCAGGAGGTCACCCTCCTCCCTGAAGACATCTTCATCTGCACTCTCAACTTTGCCCTAGTTGAGAAAATCACTGAATCTACCCCATCTGACCCATTGGTCATCACCGCCCTCAAAGCACTAAACAAGGGCACCCCCTTGATCTCCAAATCCCAACCATCGGACTGGGACTATACCGATGGAATGTTATACTACAAACATCGTCTCTATATCCCGGAACCAGCACGACAGGGGCTTGTCTGTTTTACACACGAAAGCAACCATGGCGGACATGGTGGAATCTTTCGCACTACCAACCTCATGCAGCATGATTATTGGTGGCCAGGCATGACCACTTTCATCTGCAAATTCATTCAAGGGTGTGCAGTTTGCCAAGCTAATAAAGTCAATACCCATCCTACCACACCAGCGTTGACTCACCTTCCCTTGTCCTGCACTCGCCCCTTCGAACAGGTCTTGGTTGATCTTATCACTGACCTCCCTCCTTCTCTCACCTTCAATTCTATCATGGTCATGGTCGACCATGGGCTTACTAAGGGGGTAATCCTCATCCCTTGCCACAAAACCATTGATGCTGCCGGAGTTGCCCAACTATTTTTCACGAATGTATTCCGACATTACGGACTCCATGACCACTGCATCTCCGACAGAGGACCCCAATTCGCATCTGCCTTTGCACAAGAACTTGCCAGACTTCTAAAATAAAATCTAAAACTCTCATCCACATACCACCCCCAAACTGATGGAGAAACCAAACGAGTAAACCAAGAACTTGAGACCTATTTGCGCATATTCTGTGACAGACACCCAGAACAATGGGCTGAATTACTCCCCATGGTGGAATTCTCCCACAATTCAGCTGTCCACTCCTCCACCTTGAAATCCCCTTTCTCCCTCATCCTGGGATATGAACCCTGCTCTTATCCTCCAATCGGAAAGATGTTCCTCCCCACCTTGGAGACATGCCTATCGGAACTAGAAGAAGCCCGATGGGAAGCCCTTGCTGCGCATGAAAAAACCCAATGGATCATGAGGGAACAAACTTCTTCCAAGTTCTGCCCCTGGGAAGTTTGTGACAAGGTTTGGCTGGAAGGAAGAAACCTCTGACTGTGGTACCTGTCAAGAAAACTATCCCCCAAATGAGAAGGACCATTTGAAATCACACAAGTTATCTCCCCTGTGTCGTACTGCCTCAAACTACCACCCACCTGGAAGATCCATGATGTCTTCCATGCCTCTCTCCTATCCCCTTATTGAGAGACTGCAGAGCATGGCCCCAACTTCTTGGATTCACCGCCTGAGTTGATCGGCGGAGAAGAAGAGTATGAAATAGATTCCATTCTCTCACATTGCAGAACACGAGGACGAAGGCAGTATCTAGTATCCTGGAAAGGATACTCCACAGCAGAAAATACTTGGGAACCAGAGGGAAACCTCCAACATGCACAAACACTCCTAAACGAATATAAGTCCGCTTGACCAAGAGACTTTTCCCAGTAAATGCTCCGGAAGAGAAACTTCGAGTTCCAACCAGGCCTTCCTTTCTACAAGTTTTTCTTCCTCTACCGCAATGACCTTCCTTCATTTCATCCCCTTGAACACCAATAGTTCTGCAATAAACTATATAGTGGCTGCCCTTGGCACTACGAATCATGACCCAACAATCCCCCTCTTTGAACACCCATCATAACTGTATCATGGCCAGAGGCACCTACGAGTCCCTCATGGCCCAGAAGAACCACCTTGAACTACGTTATCCCTACTACATCCGTTTGAATTGTCTTCCCCCTTGCCTATGAAGAATCCTTTTCGCCTCTGTCTTGACCACTCCTGCCCTTACCCTACACATGGAACTAGACCTGCGTTATAACTATGATAAAAAAACCAAAGATTTATGCAACCTTTTCCATACTTACCAGGTCATCCGTCTTGCTGCCCACCAGCTTGTTCCACATGACTCCCCAGAACATTTTGTCTCCACTATGCAAACAGGAGTAGACAAAGCGCGTTCCCTCATCCTTGATCTCCTCTACAAGAAAGGTTTTGGACATCTTGTAGATCGCATCGACAAGAATCTGCTCTGACCCATCATAGAGCCGTTCTTCAAGATCATGAGCGTTCATGAGTATAGAGTCTATGTGGGGGATGCCCCTTGTACTATACCCTTTGATCCCCACCTAGACACACTGACAACAGTCGAAAGGACTCCTTCCCCAGTCCTCCAAATTCCCCCACCTAGACACACCGACAATGGTTGAAAGGACTCCTTCCCCAGTCCTCCAAATTCCCCCGCCTCACTCCCCTGAGTGAACATACTTTCCTGCTCCAATCTCCATTCCAGAGTCCCCTAAGATTGACACTCATGCTCCTATTCTCTCCAACATTTCAGGAGACTCTCCTATTGCCACCCATTCGCCCACTCCTGCCCTTAACGACATGCAACGAAGAGCTCTTACTCACCATGAGAGCCTGTTACCATCCAGACTTCCCCAAGCAACCATGAACACACTGGCAGACACCCTCTGACCCATACTTCATTCCTTTTGAGGTCCAAGGACAATGTCCCTGGATGGAGCAGGAACTTTGCAGAATCCTATCAACATCAACACTTCCCATGTTCCCCAATGACCTTCCAAGAAACGACTCTCCTGTCACCAATGTGGAAGACCTGACCACCTCCACATCTTTTGTGGAAAGTACACCTGCCCCTGGTGCCATAAACATGCCCCAGGACATGTCCAGGCCGGATGTCCGTAAAGGCGGTGTGGGGAATGTGATGAGTATGGACACATTCGTGCCAATTGCCCAGTTTACAACAGGCTTGACTGTGATGACAGCTTTCTTGATGGCAACCTCGACTTCACCAATTACGAGGTCAATGAGGGAGATACCAAGGGGCCAGATCATTGAGCAGGTGCTTCAACACTACAAAGGGGGTAATGTTACAGTTTTTCCTTATAACCCATCTTTTCCCTATGTTTATGGGCTCATCATTTCTCCTCATGTCTTTGCAAGACACTTATCTTCTTTTCCTAACTAGTTCCTCCGGTTCTGAATCAGAACCTATCAGAACCACACTTCACCTCACTGTCTCATCTTTTCATCTTCGACTGGAACCACAGGAATTCCTTCAGAATCCTTCGGGGCCACATTTTCTTACATAATGGACCAATTACTCCTCATCATCACTCTCTTTATGTGCTGACTTGTGATCCTTATTTATCCCACATAGCCTCAATACAGTGCACCCAGCCTTACGCAGTACGCAGCAACATAACCCTTGCTGTGCACATAGGATTGTGCAGTATCATAGAACATATAAGTAGTTACTTAGTTCCACCTGTATTCCTCAGCTAGTTCTATGCAATTCAGCATTGTTACTTAGCACATTCACGAGCCCCAAGTGTGCACATTGGGTAGTGAGACCTTTATTCTCTTTGCTTCACCCACAACAAGCCTTCGAACTACTTCAAGTGTTCGCTGTGCTACGTTCCGACGCCCAGCATTAACAATTTGAGTGAATCTGGCAATAATGGCTAATAAGAATGAAATACTGAGGAAATGATATCACTGACAATACTGGGTCAGCATATTGCCTATAGTCATTGAAGATATCATGTTGCTATATCAACACAATCAAACTGTTGATGTTAACGCTGGGCATCGGAACGTAGCACAGCAAACACTCGAAGTAGTTCGGAGACTTGTTGTGGGCAAAGCAAAGAGAAGAAATGTCTCACTACCCAATGCGCACACTTGGGACTCATGGATGTGCTAAGTAACAATGCTGGATTGCATAGAACTAGCTGGGGAAATACAGGCGAAGTCAGGTAGCTACTTATATGATGTATGATACTGCGCAACCCAGTGAGCGCAGTAAGGGCTATGTGACTGCGTGCTGTGTAAGGCGATGTGCGCAGTATAGGCTTATATATCGATGAGTAAAGGAACACAAGTCATCATATAAGGAGAATGATGACGAGAAGAGATTTGGTCTGTTATGTAAGAAAAGGTAAAGCGTGACTCAACAAGTGAAGCATGACTCAACAAGTTAAGCAAGGAGATGAAAGAACCTAATAGGGAGAAGAAGATAGGTGTCTTGCAAAGACACGAGGAGAGATGATAAGTCCATAGACATAGGGAAAAGAGGGGTTATAAGGAAAAATCGTAACATTACCCCCTTCATAACATTGAAGCACCTGCTCAACGATCTGGTCCCTCAGTATCCCCCTCATTGACCTCGTAGTTGGTGAAATCAAGGTCGTCAGCGAGAAAGCCGTCATCGTGGTTGAGCCTGTTGTAAACTGGGCAATTGGCACGAATGTGTCCATACCC
>JBBPLF010001310.1:0-10053 GCA_038089615.1 Aureoboletus auriporus
TGTTGACATTTTAGCACAACCTGAAGACGCCCAGCTCAGTTTGTGAGTCTTAATGGAAAGTTGTTTATGTATACGCCCTCCAAAATCCATTTTACCAGGAAGAAGCGCAATAATGGGGGCCAACCGCCAGTCTGATATCATTTTCAAGTTCTTGATATGGTCGACACTGGTGTTGATCGGCAACAGGTGAATTTTTTGCCATTCTGCGTTCATCGCCTTTGGTATCATGATGGCGGCCCCGCCTGCCAGTGGTACGCTAACTTGAAGACATGTTTTTCAATTAGTTTTTCCCTACTCGTCGTGTGCAGCAGCGTTAACTCGGACATCACGGAGGCACTCCCCATGCTGGTTTTTGTAATTATATTACGACATGCTTCCACTGATTATCAGAATACTAGCCAGTGGAAGATGCAATCTTCCCATCATATTTTAATGCACCTACATTCAATGTGGCCACAAGATGCTCTCCGGTATTCATATTCCCTACCGGCATTGGATTATATGTGTGCTGACCCCCTTGTACAGTCCGTCTGTGGTACCACCCTGTCGTTCTTTGCGAATACCACTACCGTTTCACGTGTTCATTCTACCAACCACATGGCGTCCATCGCGCAAGAGGTTTCAGGCATCTTGTTCAATAATTACGCCTCACGTATGCTCGTTGATCCAAGTTGGCGCTCCGCTTATTGACCATACTTTACTTTCTAGTTATCGCCATCACTGCCGTTGGATATGATTATAGTAAGTGTCACATATGGCCGAGTATGTTCCTGTCATGCAAGAAACTGATCGCTCCATATTGTCAGTCCTCACATTCTCTGATGAAGTATGTCCCATTTTGTTTGCATTATTTGTGTCAAATTGACTGGTCGCCGATGTTTCTAGCTTGAATATATTTGGGTCAGTGAATACATCCGGATCATGGTGTATTCTGATATGGCCACAGAACAGGTCCTGGACACGTGTGTCTACGTTATTCCTTCTGGTATGAATCCAGACCATCCTCGATATCGATATCTTCTACTAATCTTTGACTTCCAGGCTCGGTATTGTGGGTTGCTGATGGTTGCGTATGTGAATGCATGCTGCCATATATTTCAATTGAGCGACTCCCCACTTTGTTGGCTAGGATTTCTGCTATCTGTATGTTCAGATCTTGATATTTGAGATTGTTTAACTAACGTGGGTGAATGTGAGGGGGGTCATCATTCTTACCTGGCCCTGAAAAGGTATTCTCGTATTCCGTGAATATCAATAAATATACTAAACTTTCGATTCTGGGTAGATGTAAGTGCTCGTGCTCCATTTTACCCCGATCAACGACATGTCTGTGGTTGATGACATTTCAAACTAGTTGTGAGTACACTTCAGCAATATTTTCGATGACCACTCTCAGCAAGGACGATTCAAAGGTGCAATATTTTACGATCTGAATTATTGGGCCTACTTCTTTTTTTATAGCGCCGCAGATTGTGAGATTTCATGCTCACTTTCGGGAAAGATGGATCTGATTGATCGAGGCAGTGGCAATGATCCTCCGTGTGTGGGCATTGTATGGTCGATCCAGGTTCATCCTTGGCACTCTCCTCACATTTTACACTGCCGAGATAATCGCAAATTTTATTGATTGTATCATCTACGGGGGCACCGCAAATGAGCTTATTCGTATGTAAAATATGCCCTTGTGTCGTGCACACTCACTAACTGGACATATCCCGTTCTGCCGGTAATGCAGACATCCGAGTCGATCAAGTACTTGACTTTTCTATTTGCACAGAAAACTCTGCCCCTCCTGTCACCCTATTGGTCTATATTACTGACGCTTCGGAGGTGGCTCTCGGTGCATCAATGTGTTTTCTCGTTGTCATTCAATTCATCAAGGAAGGGCTTCAAATGTACAGAGTAACAAAGCATTTCCACCTGAACCAGTACATGATTCTTCTCGTCAGAGAAGGCATGATCTACTTTTTCCTGTGAGTTCCTGTTTTGTCATTCCTTCCATTTCCTCTTCCATGCAAGTAGGCTGACAACGGATTATCACACTAGCATTCTGGGATATACAATTACCGGCATGCTGGTAAATGCAGCCAAACTTTCACTGTACGGATGGCAGGCTATACTATTTCCAATGATGGAAGGAATACTTCCCTTCGCATTAATTCCCCGGTTCATCTTGAACCTACGGAAACTTCACGCACGCGATGTCCGGGGCAGACGTGGAAGCGAAATCGATGCCGCGTTTGGTTCGATATCATCTGGCCGTGGCGCAGTTGCGAGCGGGATCGAGTTTGCAGATCAAGTTGGATGGAATGAGGGAGGAGAAGAGGGCGAAGGACACGACAATGAAATAGAGTCGAAAGAAGGGGGAATCCGGGAGGCTGGTAGCGCCAATGGTGTGCGCATCAGCCAAAGTACACATGAAGTAGCTCAACTCTTCTGTTCCGGCGCTCAAGAGGAGGGCGAAGGAATACAGCTGGTAGAAAGGGAAGCCCGTGGCGCTGGTAGCAGTACCAGTGTGTGATGGAGAGATGAAATCTATGTTCTTGTATCCCAACCTTTGGTGGTGCGCGACGCGTTATTTATTATCTGTACGATGATCGAATTCTATGGGAACGCGAGCCTCGTACTTGGGTGTGCTGGTAATGTCACAGCGTCGGCTCGGACGCCTTGCATTGGCTTCCAACATGACTCACGGCCCATGACGCTCTCCGCAGGCGAGAATAGCACACGAATGGTTACTCAATATACGAACCAAACTTACTCACTATTCAACCCCCAATAGTTTAGCTTTATAAATAGTATCGGCAGTATGCCAAAGTTCTTTTCCCTGTGGCATTCGTGTGTCATCTCAGTTCAGGAACTTGAGGATGTTCCTTCCAAGTGTTGGTGATGTGATGCCAGATGTCACCGTTCCTATAAGGTTCTGGGTGGGACGGATTACATGGATGCAACAGAGAGTACGACTCGAGGGCTTTTCTGTCTACAATAGCACGGTAGCCTCTGTCAAACATCAGCATAATCATTCTTGGACCTGAACGATGTCTGACCTCAGACGAAAAACACTGTGTATCTGAGGTTACGGAAGTGCCGTGTTCAAATGTCTCAACACGTGCGACTCTCTGACGAAATCAAATCACTCTGTGCCTCGAGTGCCGATCAACCAAGTTAGACCTGTATTAACCTCTCGTCATATACACACAACTCAACTTCCAATCGGATACTGTCTCGTACGCCTAGAACTGCGAGACTGTATGGCGACAAATTGTGCCTAAAATATATATTTGGAAAAAAAACGCAGCATCACAATATTATATTCAAGACTTACCTTGAAACTAACTGGTCCTCGCCGGTGTAACCGCTACGGGTGCCTTCGGTAAATGTGTAGGTTGAATCGCCAGAAGTCGTGCCCTTGAGAGCGAGTGAAACGATACCTGCTAAACATCCACTACCGCGAGAGGACCTGCACCGGAACACCATGAGCGTGTAAAAAAGTGAACAAAGAACGAGTGGTTTGTAACCCACCAAGCCATAAACATCAATCTTCGAATTCGTTGTGCTCGAGATTTCGTCCCCCGCACGTCCGTTTGCGTTAGTTCGTTGCAAAACTGGGCAACGTATGACATAAAACGCGTTGCAATGATGTGCCGTCGATGATGTCACTGTGGGACCGAGTTCGTTGAGGAACAAGGAGTGTCCGACTCAGGGTCGAGGATTCCGAGCAACAACAGAGTGGTGATTCGAAAGAAACGCAGTCACGCTCATAAGTGATGGTGTAGAAACTTGGTTCATTTGGCCCACGGAACCATCCGGGGGCCAACCGTGTCGAGACATGAGATTGCGAGTTCGATTAGAGGGATGTGAGTACAATCACTTCTACGCCGTTTGATGATACGATGACATTTGAGATCGAGTCACTTGTCCCGATGTCCTTCCTCGTCGACCCACTTGCCATTGTCTGCATCCTCATTCACCCATCGCCTCCGGAGCGCAGCAGCTTGATTACGGAGTGGCAGTTTTGACCGTAGGCATAATCATGCGGTGTGGATGGCGGGGGGCGGTATAAGCGTTGCAATGGACATGGGTGAACGGAAATGGATTGAGTAAGCCGATGGATGGCACGGGAATGGAATGGATGCTCGACACCAAGGGAGAGGGCGATGATATGGTGACTTGGCAGCTGTGTCAATATTAATGGGAGTATGGGTGCGTTGGGACGGGTAGACCGAAAGTACATTTGGAGGGTAAAGGCAAGACTGACAATATTGTGGACCTGTGTCTAGTACGGGCGTGGGCGGAATTTTTTTTTGGGGCGGCAGGGAGTGTTCAGCCAACAGACTGTCCCTTGGACTGAGAATTTGACTCTTTGCGAAACCGACGCCGTCCAAGGGTCAGCCGACACAAAACTGTGAGATGAAATTGCGACTCGATCATGATTTACGACGACAAGGTGGTGATTATTATTGTGCACCGCTGCAAGAATGCCCAAGGAAAAACTTTGCGAGACGAATGAGGGCGGGGAAGGTCCTGGGTAACACTCGGTGTCAGGAGTCAAGACCACGGCGCCGCCCGGCCCGCAAGAACATTTGCACCGCCACTTTTGCATCGATCGCTTCCTCTCTGGGAATGCACCGAACGGAAAAAGACGGTCCGTCGTGCCCGCACTCTTTGCGATTATCAAGCCCAAGACACCCTTCCCATCCTCTGCCCTCTACTTTCCTACTTCACCCGTTCGACAAAGTTTCCAGACGGTATCGTACCCACTTCCCATGTGAACAACGTCGCCACTATTGATACCCACCCAGGTTTGCTCAACGCAGCAATGACACCGGGGCGCCCGATGAGCTTGAAGAAACATAGCCAGCAACTCTACGTGAGCTAGAGGAAGAGACGAGTACAAGGCGACGCTCCAAGACGCTACGGCCACCCTTGCCTGCGATCCAGTTGCGTCACACGATCATAATCTGTATGGAGCGTCAACCAAATCCTGTACGCAGGTATGGTCACGGCAAGGTTGAACCTCGCTTCCGGTCACTCATGTGGATTCTGGGGAACATATCATTGTCAAGGTGAACGAATTGGCCCAGCTGAAACGCGCGATGCAAGGTACGATTTTATTCCTGCCTGTTGGCTTTGTGATGAGTAATGATGCTCGAACACTAAGAAAAGGGTACGCGGATCCCCGACCCTGGGCTATTCGAGTTTGAAATGTGGTCACACTACTTTCCACAAAGCTACCCGACTCACCAGCGATCATGCCTTGCGAGGATAACGCGACTTGGATGTGACATGACAGCTACTAGGAGCAAGAATGAGGATGCTGGGTTGTCGTGCTTGACACCTGAAATTGTCGTCGCCGTAATCTTGGGCATGGAAAACTGGTGAGTGAGTTGAGTCTACAATGCTACCTTGCCTAGTATCTACATGCCATGAATGCACGATCGCGTTATGGCAAGCGAGGCTTTTTGAATGTGCTTTGGCTTTTGAACCAGAAGTTAGGACCTGATGTGGATGGCACAAATCGTGTACGCCGATGATATGATGGCCACGCTATTTCATGCTCACAATATCACTCATCCGAGACCGTCCCACATTGAGTACAAACCCAGCTTCCTCAATGGCTTGTCCCCGCGTAAACAACCCTGAGATCGCAGTGCTTGACTTGCAGCAAACTGTCTTGCAGCGAACAATCAAAAGTACTTCTACGAAGCCAAACTCGTTCAAATTGTTTAACGCTGAAGCATATGTTGACATCGTAGCACGCTAATTATCAGAATACCGGCTAGTGCAAGATGCAACCTCCCCATCATATTCTGATGTGCCATATTCTGATGTGCCTATATCCAATGCTCCCCGGTATTCCAATTCCCTACCGGCGTTTGAGTATATGTGTGTTGACAGCCTTTTGTAGTGCCGTTGTACCACATCTTATCGTTCTTTGTGAATACCACCGCCGTTTCACGTGTTCCTTCTATCAACCACATGGCGTCCATCGCGCAAGAGGTTTCAGGCATCTTGTTCAATAATTACGCCTCACGTATGCTCGTTGATCCAAGTTGGCGCTCCGCTTATTGACCATACTTTACTTCCTAGTTATCGCCATCACTGCCGTTGGATATGATTATAGTAAGCGTCACACATATGGCCGAGTATGCTTTATGCCATGTAAGACACTCACCATTACATACTGTCAGTCCTCACATTCTCTGATGAGGTGTGTATCATTTCATTCGCATTGTTTATGTGAACTTGTTATCAAATTTTCTAGTTCGAATTTGTTTGGGTCAATGGATGCTTATCCGGGATCATGGTGTATTCTGATATGACTACAGAACAAACCCTGGACACCTGTGTCTACATTGTTCCTTCTGGTATAAATCCCGACCATCTTTGAAATCCTTTACTGATCTTTAGCTTTCAGGCTCGGTATTGGGGGTTGCTGAATGCCACGTATGTCAATTGATACCCTGATTGGTGGGCTAGGGTTGCTGCCATTAGTATGTTCAAATCTTGACATTTAAGGTTGTTTAGCTGACATAGCCGAGGTGGTTCATCATTCCTACATGGCCCTGAAAAGGTAATTTCGTGCTCCATTGAATATCGATAAATATGCTCAGCTTCCGATTCCAGACGTATGTGCTTCAATTTACACTGATTAATGACATGGCTAAGCAATTGCCGACATTTCAAATTAGTTGTGAGTACACATGCAACGTTTTCAATGATCACTCTCAACAAGGGCAATTCAAAGGCGGAATAATCTATGTTTTGGGTAATTGGACCTTCTTGATTTTTCATATTGCTGCAGATTGTGAGATTTCATGCTCATTTTCGAGAAAAAATAAATCTCATTGGTCGATGTAGTGGCGATGATCCTCCGTGTGTGGGCATTGTATGGTCGATCCAGGTTCATCCTTGGCACTCTCCTCACGTTCTACGCCGCCGAGACAATCGGGAATCTAATTGATTGTATCACCTTCGCGAGGACCATAAATGAGCTCATCCGTATGTAAAACATACCCTTATATCGTGCACACTACACTAACTGGACACATCCCGTTCTGCCGGTAATGCAGAAATCGATCAAGTACTTGACTTTTCTATTTGCACAGAAAGAAACTTTGGCTCTACTTTGAACATATTGGCCTATATTATCAGCACTTCACAGATAGCTCTCAGTGCATCAATATGTTTGTTTGTTGTCATCCAATGTATCAAGGAGGGACTTCAAATGTACAGAGTAACAAAGCGCCTCCACCTGAACCAGTACCTGATTCTTTTTGTCAAAGAAGGTGTGATCTACTTTTTTGTGTATGTCCCTGCTTCGTTATTCCTTGCATTTCCTCTTCTGTGCAAGTAGGCTGACAGCAATTCATCACACCATAGTATTCTGGCATATTCACTTGCCGGCATCCTGGGTGGTTCGAAAATTATTTCACCGTACGGATGGCAGGCTATGCTATTTGTAATGATGAATGGAATACTTCCCTTCGCATTAATCCCTCGATTCATCTTGAGCTTGCGGAAGCTTCATGCGCGCGATGCCCGGGGCAGACATGGAAGCGAAATCGACACCGCGTTCGGTTTGTCATCATCATCCGGCCGTGGCGCTGTTGGGAGCGGAATGGTGTTTGCGAATCGTGTCGGAGAGAACGAGGACGCAGAGGAAGGACGGGGCGAAGAAATAGAGTTGGAGGAGAGGGACATCGGCGGCGATGGTGGCGCCAGTGGAGCGTGCATCAACCAAAGTGCGTATGAAGTGACACAACCCACCAGTTCTGGCATGAAAGAGGGAGAGGACTCTGAAGTAATACAGCTAGTAGAAAGGGAAGTCCGTGGCGCTGGTAGTTGATGGAGAGATGAGATTAGCGTCAAATTTAGTTCTTGTATCCCACCGCTCCGGGGTGTGCATATATTTATTTATCTTTGCGATAAACGAGTTCTGTGCAGGTCGATTATGCCAGAACGTCGAGAACGTGAGCAATGTACAAGGTATGATATGTAGGGGGATCTCAGGAAAGCGGACGCATCCGAAGCCGACTTATGGCCCACTGGTATGACACTCTTGACTGGCTAGATTGGAGACATGTTGAATATGTCTTTCATTCATGATCGTATCGAGTACGGTAAGATACACGAATGATTATTATACAATACACATAAACGACTCGGAACGAATCTTCACTCCATATCAAATCCCCAATAATTAATTCAGTTATAAAACGGCATCGGCGGCACGTAAAAGTTGTGATCTCCGTAGATTTCTTGTCCCATCTGAGTTCAGCTATGTAGCGATGTTCTTTCCAGGCATTGGTGATTGTGATACCACACGTCACTATTTCTATAAGATCAGAATGGGACGGATTGCACGGATACAAGAGAGCATGAACCAATGCATTTTGTGATGCGGCGCATTTATCAACCATGATTTTCGAATATGAGTGATGATGCCTCATTCAAATCCATGGGTCGTTCTAACAAAATCATAGTGTGACCCTGGACATGTTCTCGCCATGTACACATAGTTCGACTTGGAACCGGATACTGGCGAGTCCTGCAGGATAGGAACTCTCTGGGGAGGAGTGTCAAACCAAGTCAATGCATACGAGGCTGACCATTCCGAAAAACGACAGAGAGTAATCCAGTCACTCACTGATGGCGTGAACTTGAAAAAAAGTCCGATCCTCTTGATCCGCGAAGGCATCCGAGGGCTAACCGTATCGAAACATGAGATTGCGAGTCGAATATTATCTGCGAGGATGGCGCACCGTCGATGCAAGAATGGAAATGTCATCCCAATTCTTCAAATCGGTTGGATTTGATACTACCATCTATGGAAAATGCCTTTTTCAATCAATTACTTTCAATACCAAATATTCGCGCAACAGAATTCATGTGCCTGTGCAATTTGCCTGACAGTGCACGCGCCACTGGCGCCACCAGCTCCTTACTCAGCCCGAGCCCAGTTCACGTCTTCTTCTCCCTCGTTCTGTCCGACATCCGCAAACGCGATCGCGGTCGCAGTAGCGGCACCGTGGCGCTGCTGCGAGCGCGGTCGTGCTTGGGGATCAGTGACAACCAGATGACGATCCAGAAAGCCCAACAGTTCAACAAGGAAAGTATTTTGCCTTTAAAAGTTCCTCATGAGTGTGGTTATCGAAAACGTTTGAATGTACACACATCTGGATTCAAATGTGATCAACTGTCGTTGATCCGTGTAAGACCTACATGTACCTGTAGTTGAAAACCTATAAGTTGGCAGGTGCATGCACACGTGGGGTTCCTGGTACCCTTGAACGTATACCGCACAGATGCGTTCGCTGATTGGCAATCTCAAAAAGGCACGAACGGAATGAATGCGACTAGTTGTAGTTATTGAATCTCATTTTTTGTTGTTGAATATGATCTCTCCTATGTGTTGTCATATTTCGCTGTGAGTAATATATCTCGACGCCGTGTTCTCGGTACGCACTGTTGCATTTAGGACGAAGTCTAGAAACTCAGGCCCTCTGGAATGGTCGGACGTCTGACATTGTCATCGAGCGTCCACACGTCGCGTTTCGCGCTTGTACTGTGCCCTTGACCGGCGTCTTGGACTCCAGCACGCAAGGTGGGCCGAATGCCGAGAGAAGCACAAAGCGCCTTATAGCGGGACCGAATTTGGCGTTGCAGCTTCGACATATCGATTTCCTCCTCGTCCAACTGCGCTGTCTGCGAAGACGGGTTCACAGTCGGAAATCGACGTATGAGAGCGAGGAGATGGTGAACATGATGCGCGGCACGTCTAGAGGAGGGGGGGGTGAGGAACACGGACGAGACAAGCGTAGCGAGTAAGGAACCTGGACTGATCGCCATCGTGATGTGTACGAATGGTATAGATGGCATCCCACGTCGATGCGAACCCCTGGTAAAACCCGATTTCCTCCCAAATTTCGAAGCCTTTTTCGCGACCGACGGCGCGGCCCTCAATGAGGCCGTGGATACGGCCGTGAGCGAAGCCGTCTTGGTAACCTTGATCGTAGAATCTGGAAGTGTGAATGGTTTAGAATTAGAAAT
>JBBPLF010001311.1:0-10045 GCA_038089615.1 Aureoboletus auriporus
CTTATTTACATATTTAGTCATCTCCATACCTTCGACAGGTATTGTGACGCATGCACCTTACTTGTTTCAGTCTAGGGTATGCCCAGACTATAAAAGACTGTACTTAGACAGTTGAAATTCATCTTTTGGTCCTTCCATCTATCGTTCCCTTCAATCGTCGACCGACTTTAAGGGCTTCCGCACAAGTCCTCATCATCCCTATAGCCTTCCGCCTTCGCGTTCTTCGCGTTACACTGCGCATCCCACAGATCCGCCGTAGACTTTCAGCAGAACACTCCGGAAAGTCTCGGGTTCGTCATTAAGGCTCTTTCCCGGTCGGAGGGTCTTGGCCAGTTGTCCCTCTTTTTATTCCTCTTGCGTATCCCTTTAGGGACAAACATATCGCTCCCTTCTTACCACCCATAGCACCTATCCAAGGTTTTGTGACTCATATTCCTGAGATCCAGAGCCTTGTTATTCTCTTCAGCGTGCTGTGTGGGGCAGAGGCAGGCAATGTGAGCTGTGTAAAGCAATGCGTGCTGCGTAAAGCAATGCAGGCGGTCTAGATGTGAGGCAGAGTGGATGGTCTAGGGATGAGTAAGGTGATGTGAGTCATGATGATGACAAAGAGAGATAAGTCCGATATGTAAGGAGTGTGGTTCCGGTGTGGTTCCATGTGGTTCCGGTTGAAGGTGAAAGGGTAAACATAGTTCCATGTGGTTCTGGTCGAAGGTGAAAAGAAGATGAATGAGTGTGAGAGATAGACCCTTTCCTAGGTGTCTACATTCTTCCTCTGCAATGAAGGGGAAAAGAGTGAAGCAAAAAATGAGGATTGTCTGGGTGTCAACCAGGATCGTAACACCAAAGGGAAATGTGGTTCTGGTGGGTTCCGGTTCGGAACCAGGAGAACTAATAAGGAAAAGAAGATAGGTGTCTTGTGAAGACGCGAGAAGAAGTAATGAGTCCATAAACATAGGGAAAAGATGGGTCATAAGGGAAAACTATAACAACGAGGAAAGAGACTTCCTTGTCATCAATTGTGGAAGGAAAAACTTGATCCTCAGGATAACCTGGCTCAGAGAAACCAACCCCACAATAAACTGGACTATGGGAGAAGTAACACTCCCAGATAAACCCAGAATCCCTCAACATGACTCCCCTAAAGCAGTATGCCAAAGGTATCTGGTCTGATACCTGGAAATGGATCCGGATGAGAAAATAGCCAAACTATGGAGAAAGAGAATTGATAGAAGGATAGAAACCCTCATCAGAAAACCACACTCACCACTGAGCTCGTGGTAAAAGACCCCCATAAAGAAGAACCACTTCCCTTGAAATACAAAGACTTCGCTGATGTCTTTGCTGAATGAGAAGAAGATGAACTACCACCCTCCCGACCATTTGATCATAGCATAGACCTTGATGGAAACTTCATACCCAAGGTAGCAAAAGTATACCCCTTGAACCCCAAAGAAAAGGAAGCCTGTAAGGATTTTATAGATGAACATCTAAAATCTGGGAAAATAGTTTCATCCAAATCCCCGCAAGCATCCCCCTTCTTCTTCATATCAAAGAAGGACGGATCTGTATGACCTTGCCAGGACTACTGATACCTAAACTCCTATACCACCAAGAATGCTTACCCACTTCTGCTCATCTCCAACCTCGTTGATCAGCTCAAGGGATTGTCCATTTTTACCAAGATGGACATATGATGGGGATACAACAACGTCCTCATCAAACCCCAAGACAGGTGGAAGGCAGCATTCATAACCCCTATGGGTCTCTTTGAACCAACAGTAATGTTCTTCAGCATGTGCAACTCCCCAGCTATGTTCCAAGCCTTGATGAACCATACCTTCATGGATTTTATAGCAAAAGGATGGCTAATCATCTATATGGATGATATCCTCATCCACTCCAATGACCCAATCATACACCAGGAACGGACTCATTGAGTCCTTCAACGACTCAGAGAACACCGTCTATTGCTGAAACTGAAAAAGTGTTTCTTCAACAAAGAAGAAGTGGAATACCTTGGAATGATCATCTGAGCAGACTGGATCCAGATGGACCGTAAAGCTACAAGCCATCCACGAATGGCAACCCCCCAAATCAGTAAAAGCAGTCTGATCATTCATTGGATTCTGTAACTTCTACAGGAAGTTCATCCCACATTTCTCTACCACAGCAGGACTCCTACACGACCTAACCAAGAAGGGAGCCAAGTGGGAATGGACCAAAGAATGCGACAACATTTTCCTGGCCATCAAACAGACATTCACCCAAAAACCAGTCCTCCAAATGCCAGATGTCACAAAATCCTTCACCGTTATGACAGATGCCTTCTTAACAGCCATAGGAGCAGTCCTTATGCAAGTCGACAGCAATGGCAACCTACACCCCTGTGCATATCTCTCGAAAACCCTCTCCCCTGCTGAACGAAACTATGACATCTATGACTGAGAACTTCTAGGAGTAATCCGTGCCCTAGAGGAATGGAAAAATTACCTACAAGGAATGGGACTCCCAGTAACGGTCATTACCAATCACAAAAACCTCGCCTACTTTAAAGAACCACAGAAACTATCCAGAAGACAGGCACAGTGGATGCTATTCCTCCAGGACTTCGACCTCTCCTTCCCAGTACCAGGAACACAGATGGGACCTGCTGATGCACTGTCTCAGTGGGACACCATAGATATTTCCCAGGACAATCAAGAAGTTGTTCTCCTATCCGAGGATATCTTTGTTTGAACCCTTGACTTCGCCCTCATCGAGAAAATTGCTGAATCTACCCTGTCTGACCCTTTGGTGATCACAGCCCTCAAAGTCCTAGATGACGGCGCCCCCCTGATCACTAAATCCAAACCCCAAGACTGGAAATATAATGAAGGAATGCTTTACTACAAGCACTGCCTCTATATTCCAGAACCCGCACAACAAGGGCTTGTCTGCCTCACCCATGAAAGTGATCATGGAGGACACAGTGGAATCTTCCACACTACCAACCTAATGCAACAAGATTATTGGTGGCCAAGAATGACCACCTTTATTTGTAAATTTATCCAAGGATGTGCAACTTGCCAAGCCAATAAAGTCAACACACACCCTACTGCCCCATCACTGACCCTGCTCCTGTCCTCCTGTCCTTGCCCCTTCCAACAGGTATCAGTTGACCTCATCACCAACCTACCCTTATCCAACAGTTATGATTCTGTCATGGTCGTGGTCGACCATGGCTTTATGAAGGGGGTAATCCTCATACCCTGCCACAAGACCATTGATGCTGTAGAAGTCACCCAAATTTTTTTCACAAATGTATTCAGACACTATGGAATACAAGACCACTGCATCTCTGACAGGGGACCACAATTTGCATTGGCCTTTGCTTAGGAACTCACCAGACTCCTGAAATACGACCTAAAACTCTCGTCCACATACCATCCTCAGACTGATGGAGAAACCGAACAAGTAAACCAAGAGCTTGAAACCTACTTGCACATATTCTGCAATGGACACCCTGAACGATGAGCAGAACTACTTCCCATGGCAAAATTCTCCCACAATTCTGCAGTACACTCCTCTACCCTAAAATCTCCCTTCTCCCTTATTTTAGGATATGAACCCCACTCCTATCCCCCAATTGGAAAGATGTTCCTCCCTGCTCTGGAAACACGATTGTCCAAAATAGAGGAAGCCTGATGGGAAGCCCTTGCTGTGCACAAAAAGACCCAACAAATCATGAAGGAATGAACTTCCTCCAAGTTCTGTCCCTGGGAAGTCAGTGATAAAATATGGCTGGAGGGAAGAAACCTTTGACTGTGGTACCTATCAAGAAAACTATCTCCTAAACGAGAAGAACTATTTGAAATCACACAGGTTATCTCCCCTGTGTCATACCACCTCAAACTGCCTCCAACCTGGAAAATACATGATGTCTTCCACGCCTCTCTCCTATTCCCTTATCAAGAGACTATGGAACACAGCCCCAACTTCTCAGATCCACCACCTGAGATGATTGGCAGAGAAGAGGAGTACAAAATAGACACCATACTCTCACACAGAGGAACACGGGGATGAAGGTAGTACCTTGTATCCTGGAAAGGATACTCCACAGCAGAAAATACCTGGGAACCAGAGGGAAACCTCAAATATGCACAAATCCTCCTGGATGAATATAAGTCCTCATGCCCCAAGGATTTCCCCCAGTAAATGCTCCGTAAGAGAAACTTTGAATTCCAACCTGGTCTTCCATTCTACAAGTTCTTCTTCCTCTACCGCAACAACCTCCCACCATCTCATCCTCTAGAACACCAATACTTCTGTAACAGGAAGTACAGCAATTGTCCCTGGCACTGTTATGGTTTTCCCTTATAACCCCTCTTTTCCCTATGTCTATGGACTCATCGTCTCCCCTCGTGTCTTTGCAAGACACCTATCTTCTTCTCCCTACTAAGATCCTTCACGCCTGATGCACTTGTTGAGTCACGATTTACATTTCTTACATAATGGACTAAACTCCTCCTCCTCATCATTCTCCTTATATGATGACTCATGTTCCCTTATTCATCCAATCACAGCCCATACTGCGCACATAGCCTTATACAGTATGCAGTCACATAGCCCCTACTGTGCACATAGGATTACACAGTATCTTGCATCGTATAAGTAGCTACCAGACTTCGCCTGTATTCCCTAGCTAGTTCTACGCAATCCAGCATTGTTACTTAGCACATCCATGAGTCCCAAGTGTGCGCATTGGGTAGTGAGACACCTCTTCTCTTTGCTTCACCCACAACAAGTCTCCGAACTACTTCGAGTGTTCGCTGTGCTACGTTCCGACGCCCAGCGTTAACAAAAGAACTAGCTCTTCAACCACATCTCTGTCTCCTGACAGAAAGATACGCCCACCATTTCTGGACAAGGATCTCGACGAGGACGGACCATATGTCCCCCTTCCGATTCATCAGACAATACTTCTATGCCAACCGCACTCTTTGCACTCCCAGCACCAATCCCCACTGAGGACTGGAGAGTCCAAGAAGCACCACCAATCCATAGACAACTGCCACCCCCACCACCTGAAGAACCCCACTCTGACATAGAAATGTCGGACCATGGAAGCAAAGACATTGAACTCAAAGCTGGACTCCCAGCAGATTTCTCTGGAGATCCAAAGGATGCTATACATTGGAAGATGGCCATGACAGCCTACTTCAATATGAACCAAAAGTTCTACAACGAAAACGCCAAGATCTTAACTGCCCTCGCAAAGATGAGCAAGGGTCGAGGAAGCGCCTTCTCTGAATCCATCTACATGCAGCTCGCCAACAACACCATAAAGGACCTGACCTTTGCCAAGCTCATGGAACTATTCGAGAAGACCTTCTTCCCCTTTGATTACAAGAACCAAGCCAGGGACCAATTAGACAAGCTGGTGCAAATAGGGAAGAGCAATGCTGGATACACCAACTACATCACTGCCTTCCAGGCTGCAGAGGCCATAGCGGGAATAGACGCTGAATTAACCAAGATAAACTACCTCATGAAAGGACTGGACCCGGACATCTCCACAAAAATCCTCTCCATCAACCCCATCCCTGACAAACTCTCCAAATGGCTTAGGCTTGCTGGAGTATTCCATGCTCAGAACAAGAGGATTGAGGATCTGCGAAAGGGATGAAGGGTAGACTTCCAGAGCAAAGGAAGATCTACTAGAGACCCTAACGCCATGGACGTTGATGCCATTCGCATCAACTACACCCAGCTTTCACCGGTAGAAAGGGCAGAACACATGAAGAACAACAAGTGTTTCGTATGCCACTGGGTAGGATGTCACTCAAAGAAACATCCCCAAGACAAACATCCTGAAGAACAAGGAAAGAGCAACAACTGGGCCCCTCCTCACCCGCAGAGGAACCCCGCTAGGAAAGAACAGGTCAGGAAGACCAAGTTTGAAGAATATCAGGACACCTTAAAAGAAAAGGGTGTCACTGAAGAGGAACTCATACGCACACTCGACATCCTCTACGACCTCGACAAACCGGAAACCGTTGCCACAACCCGGGTCGAAGAAGAAGAAGTCCCAAAGAAGGATTTTTAGATGGGAGGAAAGGGTCAACGCTCTCCAATCCCGAAGTAATAGCACCAGTATTCTTGTCTGATCCAAACAGTGAATCCATGTGAATCCCCATTTCACTGTTTGAACAAGAAAATGACCAAATCGTCAATACATTTGCACTCATCAACTGTGGAGCAAGCGGAGGCTTCATAGATCGCGATCTAGTGAAGAAGAAAGGACACAAACAGATCTGATTGAATAAACCAAAGAAGGCACAAAACGCGGATGGATCCCCAAACATTGGAGGAATCATCCGCCACAAGGTGATTCTTACCATTCGGATTGGAGAGGTGAACGAGAAGAGAGAATTCCTTGTCATTAACTGTGGAAAAGAAAACCTAATCCTTGGAATAACGTGGCTCCGAGAAACCAACCCATCGATAAACTGGGCTACTGGAAAAGTCATCTTACCAGACAAACCAAAAACCCTGCGACACGACTCCCCAAAGGCAATATGTCAAAGATACCTCGTCCGATACCTGGAGCTGGACCCGGATGAGAAGATAGCTAAGATGTGGAGAAAAAGAATGGACAAAAGGGTAGAGGCCCTCAGGAAAACAACACTCGCTACCGAGCTTGCAGCCCAAGAAAAACCCAAAGAAGAAACACTCCCACCAGAATACAAGGACTTCGCTGACGTCTTTGCTGAACGAGAAGGAGATGAGTTACCACCATCCCAACCATTTGACCATGGAGTGGACCTCGACCCTACCTTCGTACCTAAAGTGGCCAAGGTGTATCCTCTGAACCCCAAGGAGAAGGAAGCATGTAAAGATTTCATTGATGAACATCTGAAATCCGGGAAAATCGTCCCATCCAAATCCCCACAGGCATCCCCATTCTTCTTTGTACCAAAGAAGGATGGATCTGTACATCCATGTCAAGACTATTGATATCTCAACTCCCATACCATCAAAAACGCCTACCCACTTCCCCTTATTTCTGATCTCATTGACCAACTCAAGAGATCATCCATTTTTACCAAAATGGATATCCGATGGGAATATAACAACGTCCTCATCAAACCACAGGACAGATAGAAAGCGGCGTTTATAACTCTTATGGGACTGTTCGAACCAACCGTAATGTTCTTCGGCATGTGCAACTTCCCAGCAACATTCCAAGCCTTGATGAACCACACCTTCGCAGATCTCCTTGCCGAAGGATGGTTAATCATCTACATGGATGACATCCTCATCCATTCCAGTGACCCAACAGTACACCAAGAACGGACTCGTCGAGTCCTCCAGAGACTCCAAGAACACAGACTATCCCTGAAGTTGAAGAAATGTTTCTTTGACAAAGCAGAGGTAGAATACCTCGGAATGATCATTAGAGCCGACCGGATCCAGATGGACCCAGTCAAATTGAAAGCCATCAACAAATGGCAACCCCCAAAGTCAGTCAAAGCAGTCTGATCATTCATCGGATTCTGCAACTTTTATCTTCATCTCCAACTTCTCCACCAAAGCAAAACCGCTACATGACTTAACCAAAAAAGGAGCAAAATGGGAGTGGACAAAAGAGTGTGAGGAAGCCTTCTTAGCCATCAAGCAAACCTTCACCCAGAAACCGGTCCTCCAAATGCCTGATGTCACAAAACCCTTCACCATCATGACCGACACCTCTTTAACAGCTATAGGAGCTGTCCTTATGCAGAATGATAGCAACGGAGATCTACACCCTTGTGCCTACCTCTCTAAAACATTATCACCTGCGGAATGGAACTATGATATCTATGACCGAGAACTCCTAGGGGTTATTTGTGCCCTGGAAGAATGGAAACATTACTTGCAAGGAACAGGACTTCCTGTAACGGTCATCACCGACCACAAAAACCTTGCATATTCAAGGAACCACAGAAACTCTCCCGAAGACAGGCACGATGGATGCTATTCCTTCAGGACTTCGACCTCCATTTCTCCCCAGTACCCGGAACACAAATGGGACCTACCAACACCCTGTCTCGCTGGGATACAGTGGATACTTCCACTGACAACCAAGAGGTTACCCTCCTCCCCGAGGACATCTTCATACGAACCCTCGATGTTGCCCTAGTCAAGAAAATTGCCAAATCCACCCCCTCGGACCCATTGGTTGTCACCACCCTTAAAGCACTAAACGAAGGCACCCCCTTGATCTTCAAATCCTCACCACATGACTGGGAATATACTGAAGGAATGCTACACTACAAACATCATCTCTATATCCTAGAACTAGCACGACATGGACTTGTCCACCTTACTCATGAAAGCAACTATGGAGGACATGGTGGGATTTTCCGCACTACCAACCTTTTACAGCGCGATTATTGGTGGCCTGGCATGACCACCTTTATCCGCAAATTCATTCAAGGCTGCACAGTCTGCCAAGCTAATAAAATCAATACTCATCCCACTACACCGGCGTTGACTCCCCTTCCTTCCTCCTGCACTTGCTGTTAACGCTGGGCGTCGGAACGTAGCACAGTGAACACTCGAAGTAGTTTGAAGACTTGTTGTGGGCGAAGCAAAGAAGAGAGATGTCTCACTACCCAATGCGCACACTTGGGACTCGTGGATGTGCTAAGTAACAACGCTGAATTGCGTAGAACTAGCTGGGGAATACAGGCAAAGATAGGTAGCTACTTATACTAAGTATGATACTGCATAATCCAGTGTGCGCAGTATAGGCTATACGGCTGCGCACTGCGTAAGGCGATGTGCGCAGTATAAGCTATGTTTGGATGGATAAAGGAACACGAGTCATCATATAAAGAGAATGATGACGAGGAGTGATAGTCCAAAATAGGAAAGATGACTCAATCGAGTCAGTGAAGCGTGACTCAACAAGTGAGTGAAGCGTGACTCAACAAGTGAGGGAAGCGTGACTCAACAAGTAAGTGAAGTCAAGAAAGCGAAGGAAATAGGAGAAACCTAGTTAGGAAAAGAAGATAGGTGTCTTGTAAAGACACTAGGGGAAATGATGAGTCTGTAAACATAGGGAAAAGCGGGGTTGTAAGGGAAAATCGTAACATTACCCCCTTCGTAACGTTGAAGCACCTGCTCAACGATCTGGTCCGTCGATATCTCCCTCGTTGACCTCGTAGTTGGTGAAATCAAGGTCCCCATTGAGAAAGCCGTCATCTCGGTCGAGCCCATTGTAAACCGGGCAATTGGCACGAATGTGTCCATATTCATCGCACTCCCCACAACGTCGCCTGGGGCATCTCGCCTGGACGTGTCCTGGGGCATGTTTGTGGCACCAGGGGCAGGTATATTGTCCACAGAAGACGCGGACGTGGTCCGGTTTTCCGCACTGGTGGCAATGGAGTTTCTTCTTAGGAAGGCATGCAGGGACAAAGGAAGTGTCGACGTTGATGGGGTCTCGGGAAGTGCCTGCTCCATCCAGGGACGCTGATCTAACCCCCCAAAAGGAATGGAGAAGAGGGCGCAGAGTGTCTCCTAAAGTGTTTAGAGTCCCTTGGGGGACTCTTGGAGGTAGCAGGCTCTCATGGCGAGTGAGAGCTCCTCGTTGCATGTTCTCAGGGGCAGGAGTGGGCGAACGGGTTGCCACTGGAGACTTTTCTGAAACGTTGGAGGGAGTGGAGGCATGGGTGTTAATTTTCGGGGATTCTGGAATGGAGATTGGAGCAGGAAAGTACGTTCGTTCTGGGGAACGAGGGGGGGGAACCTGGAGGACAGGGGAAGGAGTCCTTTCGACAGATACTGGTGTGTCGAGATGGGGATCGAAGGGTATGGTGCAAGGGGCATCTCCGACGTAGGTCCTGTACTCGTGGACGCTCATAATATCGAAAAAGGGCTCTACGATGGGTCGGAGCAGACTTTCGTCGATGCGGTCTATGAGATGTCCGAATCCTTCTTCATAGAGGAGGTCGAGTATGAGGGAACGTGCTTCGTCGACTCCGGTTTGCATAGTGGCTACGAATTGTTCGGGGGAATC
>JBBPLF010001312.1:0-10025 GCA_038089615.1 Aureoboletus auriporus
GGTATGACAAAGGGGTTAGTTCAAGGGGCAACTTGGGTTGGGGACGGCAGTGTGGGTACTTGTGGGATGGTCAAGGTGGCAGATAAAGCATGAGCTAAGTCAAGGTCTTCCCTTCATTTTTCTTCAGTAAGAAGGGTGGTGTCAAGGTTGAGTTCCTCCTCAAGGTCAGTGAGGGATGGATCAGGTTTGGGCTCAGAAGTGGGTTCTTGAGCTGGAGTTCAATGGTGACCCCAATGAGGGTCTGGCAGGGGACGGTGGTTGTCATATCCTGGTTTTCCTCCAAGTCCAACTCCAGTCACTATAACACAACTCTGGTTATCCTCCAACAACTCTGGTGCATTCTTGCCCACTTTGGTATCTCCATTCTCTGGACTTCCTTTTATACTTTTATATTCTTCCCTTATCACACTCCATTTTACTTCTGTCATTTGTTCCCTGTCTCCGTCTGTCATCCTACTTACATTTCCATTCTCTGTTTGTCATCCTGAAACACTTCCGTCCTCCATATATAAACCCCTCTGTACTGCAGTTGTAACTTCAGTTGAATATCTAATAAAATAACCTTCCTCTCCTCGCTCTGACCTCCCAGTCTCCATCCAAACTCCATCTTCATCTCCCCCCTTCGCTACACTTGAACCTCTGATGGTTCTCATGACCTCCAATCTGTGACCTATGACAAATCTGGGACCTCCAGGTTCAGTAAGGGCATAGCACATAAGCTGAAGCCAAGTCCCATTGAAGACTCTACTCCGGACTTCGCCGAAGTTATGTCCATTCCTTACAGTTCTAACAGTGGTGAGAAATGGTGATAAAAGGCTTACAACGATGGTAGCCTGTTTAGAGCACACTTGACCTTTTGTTATGCTCAGCTTGGGTAAAGGTAACTGTAGACCTGGTTGGTTCAAGGGTTCTGTCTAAGACAGACATTTGTCAAAGATAGTTCAAGGGTTCAAGGGTTCTTCCAATGATGAGATGATTGTTGGTGGTTTCAAGGGTTTCAAGGGAGCGTCCACTCAGAGTAGGACAAGGACTACAGGAAAGACAAGAGATCCAAGGGATCAAAGGACAATGCAAGGTATGATGCTATTCCAGATAGGTCAAGCATGAGGTATGTACATCATTGGTATCATAGGGTTTATATAGGGAAGGGAAAAGGGAATTACTAAGCAATAGAATGTGAGGGAATTCCAGAGAATGTTTAGTAATACACAGCAAGTAAGACAAAAGAAGAAATAATGATGTCAAGCAGGCTGTACAGTGAGACATGTGTCTGATGGGAACGCATAGAAAGTTAATCAGGATGACAAGAGGGAAAAACAATAGGGGTGAATGGTAACATTTTAGAGGTAAAGCCTTCCTTGAGGTCTCTGTGGTATGGTCCTAGTATTTCTGTACTGGGAGATGTTCTGATTCTTTTTTAGAAAAACAGTCCAGATACTCATGGTACTGTGCTTTGTGGAAGATACTTTGCTCTTGTTTGTTGAGGGAATGTAAGAAAGCACTTTTTTGTTAGATATGGGTCTGATGTCTGGAATGAACTCCAGAATGATGCAGTCAGACAGGACTTGGCTATAGCATATGTGCTGTGCCCTTACTGAATCCTTGTGTCCTGAATTTATGGAGGCCGGAGTTGTATGAAGAATCATGAAGGATCCTAAGTACCAAAGGGTAATAAGAAGAGGGAAGGATCAGAGGGACTCAAAGTTGAGTCAAAGGATTGATGAGGAGTTGTTGAGATTTGACTGAAGTACAAAGGGGTCAAACTACAAGATTTATATATGGAGGATGGAGATGGATTAATAATGGAGTTTATTAAGGGATTGGTAAGTGGAACAGAGACAGAAGACACATAGCTGGAGTAGTGCTCCTAAGTGAGCACTGGTATTTGGAATTATTACAAAGCAAGAATAGAGGAGAGCATAGGAATGAAACTAATACTAAAGAGGAATGAAACCAGGATAAATGTGTATATAGTAATAGTCCAAAGGAATGGAAGTAAGGAGAATGTGAGAATGCACTGGAGTTGTCACAAAATGATCAGAGGACCAGAGTTGAACTTGGCTAATATTTGGGATATGACACATTTTCTGCTAATAGGTGACAAGACAGGGGATATTATAAGAGCATAACTTTTCCTGTTGGCCAATTAACCTCAGGGTTGTGTGCTTCTAGCTATTGGTAACTGAGAATGATTGAATTCTTTCCCAGTATGGTGACTTTACAATGACTTTCTCATGATGTCCTTCATATTGGATGATGATATCTTTAGTTGTTGAGTGGAAGACTTCTATTTCCACCAGAACTTCTCTTTTTGGTTTGATGGATTGTACAATGACCTGGTCCAAGATTTCTGTTAATGTAATTTTTTTCTTTTTGTTTAAGGGAAATTAAGCCTGCATTATCCATGCAGCATGTGCTTTCTTATGCCATCCCTTCAGTCTTATCTACTACAGGGATTGTCCTAGTTAGGAAGTCATCCTTAAATGATACTCCATAGTTTTCTAAATATGTAATTACATGAGGTAGGTAAAACAAAATGTTTAGAGTCCATAATAAGGTCCTTTGGCACACAAACACCCAGATGGTTTATGTGCCATATTCTTTTCCTTGGATCTTCATCTCAACATCATACTTGTCACAAAAATAGGCCCTTACCTGTTGGAAGGCATCAGAATTAGGTTTAGGAAGTCCACCCCCAGCAGAATCCCAAGGAGGAGAAGGACAGGCTGATTGTTGTCAATCAGTGGGAGTTGTCTCACTCATGCTATCAACCTGTTTAAAATCTGAACAGCATTGAGTGTGTCCTCCTCCAAGGAAATGACACTTGGTACATTCCTTCTTGGGGCTGAGGCAGTTCTTAGCCTGGTAGCCTTCCTTTCCACAATTGAAACACCCACAGTTAAGGGCAGAGATGTCCATTGGTTCTCCTCAACTGGGGTATGTCCATGATCCAGATCCAGACACCTTCTGTATGTAAAGGTACTTTTTTTCTTTGAAGTGGAGTTTGTACTGCTCCAATGTGGTCCCAACTATCTTGATGACTTCTAGGTAAGCAATGGGGTCCATTTCTCACTTGCCTTGTTTGAAAATAATATACATAATGTCCTTGCATGTGTTTCTTTTGAGGAGTTTTACTATCTCAGAGTCATCAGGATCAGCCCTGAGGTAGAACTGTTCCCAGTCAGTCAAGAACAATTGAGTCCTTTCATTCACTTCTTGAGGCCTTTTCTCAAGAAGTTTGGTGGCAATGTCAACATCAAGGGTGAACTTGAAATAGCTCTCAGCATGTAGTTTGAATGTTTCATAAATTGTGGATCCAAACATCCCATCTGTGATTTTGGAAAGTTTTATGCAAGCCCAGGCTCCAGTACCATTCTTATCGCCTTCCTTTGGACCAATCATCATAAGGGTGGTCATGATTTTTTTGGATATGCAGGTTTCCTTGTGAAGACATATGTACATCTTAAGTTTGGTCCACCAGGTTTCAAAATCTCCTGGGGATCCTGAGAAGTGTTTGGGGTCTACAATGACTTCAACCTTTTTGGAGATTTTATATTCCATGTTCCTTGAATTTGGCTGGTTCATTTCAACTAGAACCACTGCATGTGCTACTGTTGCTATATCATATTTGGCAGTATTTGCTCTTTTGAGTGCTTTGTTTGCCCTTGCATTGGCTTGGGCGAGTTGTTGTTGAAGACTTATCAACAATATGTTTATTTGTGCTAGTATTACTGCCAGCTCTTGGGGGTTGGGGTCAACATTCATGACCAGTGATGATGGTGGGAAGACGTATGGAGAGGCAGGCCACATGTCTGGATCATCGGAGGTGGTGGTTTGCTGGCACTGGTGGATTAACAGCTTGTGGACTGGAAGAGCAGTGGGGGTAGAGGTTATCTAGATATAACTCTGAGAAATACCTGATGGGGAAAGGAAGGACTTGTCAGTACTTGGCTACTGCTGAATAAGAGGCTGTAGGCTCTGAGTTTCAGAAGATGTTGTGGACTTTTATGTAGTCTTCTTGAAAGAAGAATTCATGTATACCAGCTTTGGACCAGTAAGGTGGGAGGTTTTCAAAGTATTTGCCTTCAAATGTGGTGATGCTGATAAAATTTTCTGTAATGTGGGTGGGTTACCTAACCTATGTCTTCCTTTTTTGGGTTATCTGGTCAATACTCCACCAGATCAATCCCTCACTTGTGTGTACAATATTATTTATACTCTGGACACTCAAGAGTCCCTTGTGCACTATGAGGAAGCAACTATATCCTTATTTGGTATCACAGATGACCATGTAAACTATGTCATATTAATGAGAGATGCATGGCTTGCCCTGTTGAATACATATTTATTACTGTTCAACAACATATTATATATATTATCATAGTGTAGTGTATTAGGTTACTGCTATTACTTATATAAGCGAACCTGTAGTATATACATTCAAACTCAGTATTTGAGTTCTAATAATATCTTGTCCAGTTACCACAACATACTGTCTACATCAACGTTTATACAACCAGTGAGCTAGACTTCCTCCCTCAAATCTGGTCTACTTCCTTCTGTAATAGTGTAGCCACTTCAACATGCCTTAGGAGGCTCCCCAAGTACACTTCTTGTGTGTACAAATGGCATAGTGTTAATACTGGCCATCAAAACATAGCATAGTATACACTTGAAGTAGTATGAAGGCTCTTTGTGGGCAAAGCAATAGAAGGTCTTGCTTCCTAAGGTGCACACTTAGGCTAGTGGATGTGCTAAGTAACAACACTGGATTGCATAGAACTAGCTAAGGAAATACAGGCAGTTGAGTGGCAGCTACTTATACTATACTGGATACTGTGGAAAACAGTATGTACAGTATGGTGATGTTGCTGTGTACTACATAGGGCAGTGAGTGCAGCACAACAGGGGTGGTAGTTAGGGGATATGAGGCAATGTATCAGAGGTACAATGCCAAGGAGAGAACAGCTGTTGTTAATGCTGGGCACCAGAACATAGCACAGTGCACACTTGAAGTAGTATGAAGACTGTTTGTGGGCAAAGCAACAGGGTGTCTCACTACCCAAGGCACACACTTGGGGCTCATGGATGTGCTAAGTAACAATGCTGGATTGCATAGAACTAGCTGGGGAAATACAGGATAAAACAACTGCTACTTATACTATCTAAAGTGCTGTGTAATCCTATGTGCACAGTAACAGCTGTGTTGCTGCATGCTGCGTAAGACAGAGACTGCAGTAGAATAGCTATGTGATGGGAGTTAGGGAATATGAGGTATTACATCAGAAAGGCAATGCCAGGGAGAGAAATGTAGTCCTTTGTGATTCTGAGGCTTTGATAAGAAAGAGGACAAGTAAGAATATGGTTCCAGATGGTTCCTAGTGGTTCCATGTGGTTCTGGTTGAAGGTAGAAGTGTTAAATGTGGTTCCAGATGGTTTCTAGTGGTTCCATGTGGTTCTGGTCGAAGATGAAAGTATTAAGTATGATTCTGGGTGGTTCTGGAAGAAAGGCGAAGTAGTTAGAAAGGAAGTGATGACAAGTGTCTAGCAAAGACATGAGGAGAGACAATTAGTCTGTAGACATAGGGAAAAGATGGGTTGTAGGGGAAAACTATAACATTACCCCATTTGTAATGCTAAAGCACCTGCTTAGTGATCTGGTCCATCGACATCTCCCTTGTTGGCCTCATAATTGGTGAAGTCAAGGTCTCCATCAAGAAAACTGTCATCATAGTCGAGCCCATTGTAAACTGGGCAATTGGCATGAATGTGTCCATACTCATTGTATTCTCCATATTGTCATCGGGAATACTTGGCCTGGATGTGACCCGGGGCTTGTTTATGACATCAAGGGCAGATGTATGTACTTCCCACAGAAGATCTGAACATGGTCTGCCTATCTGCATTGGTGGCAATGGAGGCATTTCTTTGGAGGTTGTGTGGGGTAATCTGGGACCTTGGAGGTGCCAACATTGATGGAATTGCACAAGGATTTCCATCCAGTGATGCTTGTCTGGTTCCTTGACAGGAATTGAGAGTGGGCAGAGGGTGTTTCCGAGGGTGTTTAGGGTTGCTTGGGGGAGTCTTGGCAATAACACAGTTTCATGGCAAGTAAGAGCTTTTTGCTGCATATCCTTAGGGGCAGGAGTAGGGGAGTGGGTGATGATTGGAGAGACTTTTGAGATGTTGGAGGTAGTGGAGGCAGGGGTGTTGATTTTTGAAGACTTGGAAATACAGAGTGGAGCAGGAAAGTATGTGCATTTAGGGGAATGTGGAGGGGGTATCTGAAGAATGGAGGAGGGGGTCGTTTCTACTGAGACTGAGGTGTTGAGGTGAGGGTTGAATGATATGGCACATGGTGTGCCTCCCATGTAGGTCCTATATTCATGGACACTCATGATGTTGAAGAACAGTTCCACAATGGGTCGGAACAAGTGTTCATTGATGTGATCTACCAGGTGTCCTCGTAGAGGAGGTCTAGGATGAGGGATTGAGCGTCATCAACACCAGTCTGCATGGTGGATATGAATTGTTCTAGTGAGTCCTGAAGGGTGAGTTGGTGGGTGGTAAGATGGATGATCTGATAGGTGTGAAAGAGGGTACAGAGATCCTTGGTTTTCTTATCATAGTTGTAGTGCAGGTCTAGTTCCATGAGCAAGGAGAGGGCTGGGGTAGTCAAGACAGAGGCAAAGAGAATTCTTTGCAAACGGACAGGAAGGCAGTTAGAGTAGATGACATAGGAGTAGAACAGCTGGAGGCAATTATTCTGCGCCATGAGAATTTCATAGGTCCCTCTTGCCATAATGCAGTTGTGGGAACTGTGCAAGGAGGAGGATTGCTAGGTCATGATTTGTAGTGCCAGGGACAGTTACTGTACTTCCTGTTACAGATGTTCAAGGGGGTGAGATGGTGGAAGATCATTTTAAAAGAAGAAGAAGAACTTATAGAAGGAAAGACCTGGTTGAAACTCAAAGTTCCTTTTGCAGAGCATTTTCTGGAGGGAAATCTCTAGGCTGGGAGGACTTATATCCATTCAGGAAGGTTTATGCATGTTTGAGGTTTCCCTTGGGTTCCCAGGTGTTTTCTGCTGCAGAGTATCTTTTCCAAGATACAAGATACTGCCTTCATCCTCATGTTCCGCGGTGTGAGAGGATGGAGTCTATTCTGTATTCCTCTTCTCTGTCAATCAGCTCGGGCAGTGGACACGAGAAGTTGGAGCCATACTCCATAGTCTCTTGATAAGGGGATAGGAAGGAGGCATGGAAGACATCATATATCTTCCAGGTTGGTGGCAGTTGAAGGCGATATGACATAGAAGAGATGACCTTTGCAATTTCAAATGGTCCTTTTCATTTGGGGGATAGTTTTCTTGATAGGTACTGCAGGTGGAGATTCTTTCCTTCTAGCCACACTTTGTCTCCTACTTTTCAGGGGGTGGAACCCAGATGAGATTTGTTCCTTCATGATCCATTGGGATTTTTCATGTGCAACAAGGGCCTTTCATTAGGCTTCCTTGAGTTTGGACAGGTGTGCCTCCAGGGTAGGGAGGAACGACTTTCCGATTGGGGGATAGGAGGGGGGTTCATATCCAAGGATGAGGGAGAAAGGGGACTTTTGGGTGGAGGAGTGAATGGTGGAATTATGTGAGAATTCTGCCATGGGGAGTCTGCCCATTGTTCTGGGTGTCTGTTACAGAATATTTGTAAGTAGATTTCAAGCTCTTGGTTTACTTGTTCTGTTTCTCCATCCATTTGAGTGTGGTAGGCAGATGAAAGTCTTAGGTTGTATTTTAGGAGTCTGGAGAGTTTTTGGGCAAAGGCAGATGCAAAGACACAGTAATCATGTAGGCCATGATGTCAGAACACATGTGTGAAAAAGAGTTGGAACACTCTGGCAGCATCAATAGTTTTGTGACATGGGATTAGAATTACCCCCTTTGTAAGGCCATGACTATAACAGAATCATATGCACTGGAGAGAGGGAGGTCGGTGATGAGGTCTACAGAGACTTGCTGAAAGGGGCATGTACAGGTGGATGGGAGTGGAGTAAGCAGGTGTGTCATCAGGTGGGTGTTGGCTTTATTGGCTTGACAGACAGCACATCCTAGAATAAATTTCCTGGTAAAAGTGGACATTCCAGGCCACCAGCAGTCCAATTGCAAGAGGTTTGTTGTGCAGAAGAATCCTTCATGTCCTCCATGATCACTTTCATGGGTAAAGCAGACAAGGCTATGTTGTGCTGGTTCCAGGACATAAAGACAATATTTGTAGTATAGCATGCCTTCGTTGTATTCCCAGTCATTGGAGGATGATTTGGCGATTAAGGAGGTCCTGTCATTCAAGGCCTTGAGGGCAGAGACAACTAAGGGATCAGAGGGAGTGGATTTAGCGATTTTCTTGACAAGGGCAAAGTCAAGAGTTTGGATGAAGACATCATTGGGTAGGAGGGTAACTTCCTGGTTATCCTGGGAGGTATCTATGTATATCATCCCATTGGGATAATGCATCAGCTGGTCCCATCTGTGTCCCTGATACCAGAGTGAAGGAGAGATTGAAGTCTTGGAGGAAAAGCATCCATTGTGCTTGCCTTCTAGATAGTTTCTGGGGTTGTTTAAAGTAGGCAAGATTCTTATGATCAGTGATGACTGTTATGGGGAGTCCCATTCCTTGTAGATAATGTTTTCATTCCTCAAGGGCATGGATTACTCCAAGGAGTTTTTGATCATAGATGTTTTAGTTTTGTTCAGCAGGGGATAGGGTTTTCGAGAGGTAAGCACAGGGGTATAGTTCTCCATTGCCATCAGGTTGCATGAGGACCGCGCCAGTGGCTGTTAAAGAAATGTCAGTTATGACAGTGAAAGGGCTTGTGACATCAGGCATTTGGAAGACTGGTTCCTTGGTGAAGGCCTCCTTTATTGACAAGAAGGCAGTGTTGCATTCTGGTGTCCATTCCCACTTGGCTCCTTTTTTTGTCAGGTTCTGTAGAGATTGTACTTTGATGGAGAAGTTCAGGATGAACTTTCAGTAGAAGTTATAGAATCTGATGAAAGATCAGGCTGCTTTTACAGACTTGGGGGGTTGCCATTTGTTGATGGCAGACAGTTTAACTGGATCCATCTGGATCTGACCTGCTCAGATGATCATTTCAAGGTATTCTACTTTCTCCTTGTCAAAGAAGCACTTTTTCAACTTCAGTGATAGTCAGTGTTCTTTGAGTCTTTGAAGGACTTGGCAGGTTTGTTCCTTGTATATGATAGGGTCATTGGAGTGAATAAGAATGTCATCCATGTAAATAACCAGCCATCCCTTGGCAATGAGATTAGTGAAGGTGTGGTTCACTAGGGCTTGGAACATTGCAGGGGAGTTGCATAAACTGAAGAACATCACTGTTGGTTCAAACAGTCCCATAGGGGACACAACTTTCCATCTATCCTGTGGTTTGATGAGGATGTTGTTGTATCCCTATCAGATGTCCATTTTGGTAAAAATGGAGGATCCTCTGAGTTGATCAACAAGGTCTGAGATGAGAGGTAATGGGTAGGTGTTCTTGACAGTATGGGAGTTTACGTAGCAGTAGTCTTGGCAAGGTCATATGGATCCATCCTTCTTAGGTACAAAGAAGAAGGGAGGACACCTCTGAATTGAATTTTCTGGGAGTCCGAGTGTCCGGAAGTCCGAGTTGCGCAGCCACACATTCAAACGGAGGTTGAACAAGCGTGAAGCCGCTCGGCCCAAGTGTCACATGCGATGTTTTCGTGCTAAGGCCAAAGGCACCCGGTCACTGATCATGGATCTAGCAACGCTTTCCGCACATATTGCAGCCAATCCTTCGCTGCATTCCATCCCCTTTCACTCACTTCTCTTGTTCCTTGCTACTGCTGCTGCCATCAAGGACGATATCACTCTAATCCAACCGTCTGACCATTCTTCCAATGCACCGGATACCCTTCCATGTTCTGTCCAGGCCTTCCTCTCAAACGCATGTGGACTGTCCATGGATACTGTTGTCAAGTGTTGGTCAGCCTT
>JBBPLF010001313.1:0-10022 GCA_038089615.1 Aureoboletus auriporus
GATGCGAAGGTGATAATCGCTATTGCCGTGCTGACCTACAATACCTTATACAGGATTACAAAAAGAAATCTATGCATAGTCAAGATGAACTGGGAGAGTATCGGCGGAAGTTTACCAAAATCTCTGCTGTGCTCATTGCCAAGAACAAGCTCTTCAAGACAGAACGCAATTCCATGTTCCTTGCAGGTTTTCTGCAAGATGTCGAGAACTGGATCTGTCATCGGTTGGCTATTGTCAAACCGGATATTCATCCTGATGACCCATACCTGATCGCTGATATCATTGAAGCGGCTAAGTTTCTTTTGACAGGATCAGCGTTGCGCAATGCAGTTCCATCTGCAGCGCCATTTTCGACACCTTCCCCACAACATTATCCTCAGTTCCCTCAACAACATACTCCTGCTCCTCAACGACCAGTTTCGCAACAAGGGGGCAGGAATGTCAAGGCCGAGTTTACCAATACTGTACAGCAAGGAAGCAACCCAAAATGTGCCTTCTGTGGTGATCCTGCCCACTTTGTAAACAGTTGCCCTCACGTTGACAAGTATATCCGTATGTCGTGCGCTATCCGTGGGACCGATCGTAGGCTATATATGCCCGATGGTTCTCACATTCCTAGAGTGCCGGGTGCACATTGTCTTAAGGATTGCTTGGATCATTTGGGGGCAAGTGCATCATCCGCATCATCATCTTCCATAACAGTTCCTACTAATGCGAGCTTTTCGAGTTCAGTCAATACCTTTTCTAGGGATATACATGCGCATATGACCTTTGGCATTTGGTCGGTGGCAGATGCACCTATTGATGCTCTTATCGAATTTGAACCCGTTGCATTGGCAAACTCCATTGCAAACGTACAAGTACCCGATTCTCCTGATGTAGCTGATCCGGATTTTCAGCCTTTTATCGCTCAAGCATGGGCCTCCTTCCAAGCTACGAAAGAAGGTCAGCAACACGGGAAGTGCGTTCGTTTTGACAGCATAGCTGTACCGCCCAAGAAGCCCGCTACCAAACCAGATTTGCGCTCTGCTACAGTCTCAGGGGAGCTAGAGTCTGTCGTCTCTCCTGAAGTGCTGGATGCTTGCACTTCGGTCCCTGCGGGTTCTATTAGGCCTCCGACACCACCTCTTTCCTCCCGTGTACATGAGAAGAGCGCAGATCGCAGCGGTTTTATACCTGCTTCCGCATTTTTGAGTAACATTTCTCCACACGTTCCTGTTGCTAACCAAAACACTTTCCCCCCCAGTCAATACAGGTATTCCTTTCCTTTCAAGGACGATACCACTCCAAAGCATGTTCTCGATGTGGTGCTAGAGTCCACTGTTCCAATAGCAGTGAAAGACCTCTTTGCAATCGCTTCAGAGTTTAGGAAGCAATTCCGAGACCTGACTACTACCAAATGGATTTCCAATTCATCTTCATCTCTTACTAATACTGTACAGGTGAACGAATTATCCTGTCGTGATCCAGGCAAGATTGATCGCGAATTCAGCGATCGTGTGTTGTGCTCAGATGACGGTTTAATTGTCGTGCATCACAGTCTACCCCTGCGCTGTCTTGATGGCCAGGTAGTAGGCACCAAACATATCCTCACTTGCATTCTGGACAGCGGTTCTGAGATTATTGCCATGCCCAAGCGGGTTTGGGAACAGCTCAGGAAACCTATCTGCTCGGATCACCATATGCATATGACATCCGCTAATACTAGTACTGATTCGACGCTTGGTGTCCTGGAGAACTTATCCTTGTCCTTCGGGCCTGGAGAAGTCTCGCTTCAGGTATAAGTGGTTGATTGTGCTAATTTTGATTTACTCCTAAGCTGTCCTTTTCATTGCCTTATGTCCACAAGCACTGAGGACTTCCTGGATGGCAGTCAAACCATCACCCTATGTGATCCCAATAATGGCAAAGAATTCAAGATGCTGACCTGCGTGTGGACTAATGGATGTCCGCGTTGCCATTGCCGTTTGCATTGCAACAACCACCAAAGCATTGTCGAACTGGGTTTTTAGGTCTCGATGATCTGCCTTCACGGAGGGGAGATTCCATTACATTTCCTGGTATGCAAGCATTTTTATCCAAATATCCTTTCCTGTGTTATCTTGTTGTGGAGCAGTCTTCGCCTTCGGAGACTGCTATGGATTCTTTACAACCTGTTCCTTCCAATATGGTCTCCGTTTCTTTGGTGACTCAAGCTTCTCTTCCTTCTTCGCATTCACTTTTTATGCTTTCTCCTATGCCTTCCCCCACATATCTGTTTCTCTCCTCTACTCAATCTGTCCTTTCTCATACCAATCTTACTGCATTGTGGTCAACTTACGAGTTTGATACCTTATGTCATTATTTCCATATTTGCAATGCATTTGCGTATAAGCCTGTTGCCAAGAAGGTTCGCTCTGTTTCCACTCCGGTTACAGAAGAGTTCCGCATTGTGTGCAGCTTACCAGCTGAACCGTTAGGCGGATTACCACCTTTGCCTACTCACCCTCCCAATTTTATTCCAGGCATACGCTTTACCCAAGAGTGCGCAGACACACTTGACCTTGATCCCACTCAATGGCTTTGGCCAGATAAACTTAAACTCGTTCACTGGCTAGTGCGTGTTCATGAGATGGTGTTTGCTTGGGTCCCTACTGAGCGTGGGCGGCTCGACGAGCATTATTTTCCAGCAGTAAAGATTCTGACCGTACCTCATACTCCTTGGGTACTTCGCAACATCCCAGTCCCACCTTCTATCCAGAAGGAGGCGATCCAAATCATCAAAGACCGCATTGCGTTGGGTGTCTATGAACCCTCCACTGCTGCATATTGATCCCGCTGGTTTTGTGTCCTCAAACAGGATGGCAAGACTTTCCGTCTTGTACACGACCTCCAACCTCTTAATGCTGTTACTATCCGCAACGCATCCGTACCTTTGTTCATTGAGCACTTTGCGGAATCCTTTGCGGGTTATGCAGTCTATGGCATGATGGATCTTTTTGCTGGCTATGATCAGCGACCGTTACATGTCGACTCCCGCGATATGACTTCTTTTTCCACCCCCCTTGGACCTCACCGCTTAACCACTGTCCCTATGGGATATATGAACACAGTGCAGATCTATCAGGCCAATATGGCCTTCATTCTTCAAGATGAAATACCCGACCATACTATGCCATTTATCGATGACCTTCCCATCAAATCCGGTACTACCCGCTATCAATGCAAAGATGGTTCCTACGAGACGATTTTGGAGAACTCTGGAATTTGATGGTTTATATGGAATCACCTCGAAGTCATTAACTGCATTTTACAGCGTCTCAAGAATGTCAGTGCAATCGTCTCAGCCAAGAAGTTTGTCCTTGCCACTCCAGACACGATTGTTGTCGGTCATAAATGTACCTTCAAAGGTTGCGTTCCACCGGATTCAAAGGTCCAGAAAATTCGTGACTGGCCTGAATGCACTATGCTTAGCCAGGTCCGTGGGTTTCTCAGGACATGCGGTGTGTTACGCATTTTCATTAAAGGTTATGCATCAATTGCCAGATCGCTTGTCAATTTGACGCAGAAAGGCGTTCCTTTTTCATGGGGCACAGCCCAGCAGGAAGCCATGCAGTGTCTTAAAGATGCGATACTCGAATCACCTGCTTTGTGTTGTCTCGACTATGAGTGCGGTCAGGAAGTGGTACTTGCTGTGGATACATCTTATATCACTATCGGTTTCATTCTTTCCCAAGACAGGGAGGATGGTAAACACTATCCAAACCGTTTTGGCTCTATTACTCTTAATGAAGTCGAGAGTCGCTATTCCCAGGTGAAGCTTGAGCTTTATGGATTATTTCGTGCTCTCCACACAGTCTGCATTTTTATTTTCAACATCGCTAACTTTACAGTTGAAATAGATGCCAAGTATGTCAAGGGTATGATCAACAACCCTGACCTTCAACCGAACGTGACCATTAATTGTTGGATCATGGGTATCCTTCTTTTCCATTTTCGTCTTGTCCATGTCCCTGTGGATTGTCATACGGATGCGGACAGATTATCACGCTGCCCTCCTGCTGAGGAGGATACACCGGAACACAATGATGTAGAGGACTGGCTTGACAAATCCTATTCCTTCTCCATGCAATTGCTAAATGATCAGTCCTATTTCCCAGCTCAGCTTGTCCTTCCAAGCCATCCTCATGGGTGCGCTACTGGACCGGCTTCCCCTGTGCACTTGGGCTTGTATGATCACCTGTATTTGGCTGTTGAGTCACTCATGCTATCTACAGATCCCCCTCCGCTCTCCCAATCTGATAGTGTCATTGAGACCCCTTCTATCCCGTGTTCTCCGAAAGGCATCCAGCAGGATGCTAGGCTCAAACAAATTACCACATTCCTTGAGTCTGGTGTTCACCCTTCCAGGATGTCCGATCAGGAATTCTCTGTGTTTGTCGCATCCGCTATGCGTTTCTTCTCCCTCCATGGAAACCTTTGGCATCGTGAGCCACATGGTTGCCATCAGTTAGTCGTCCCGGAAAACCGTCGTTTCGCACTCATTAAGCAGGCACATAATGACCTGGGGCATAAAGGTGCCTATACTGTATGGACGCGGCTTTTGTTGCACTTCTGGTGGCCTATGCTTATTGAAGACATCAAATGGTATGTACGCACCTGTCACCAATGCCAACTTCACCGAACCATCAAACTCCATATACCCCCATCCATGCCCGACGTTGTTGGTCTCTTCCACAAGGCACATATTGACACCATGCTTATGCCTCACACCGGCGGCTATCACTATATTGTACAGGCTCATTGTGCAATGTCCGCGTATCCCGAGTTTCACATGTTACGATCTGAGAACACCACCCCCCTTGCCAATTTTATCTTTGAGGACATCCTCTGCCATTGGGGACCTCTATCCGAAATCGTTACCGACAATGCGCCAGCTTTTGTGTAGGCACTAGAGATCCTATCTGCGTGTTATCATATCCGCCATATCCGCATCTCCCCCTACAATTTGCAGGCGAACAGTGTGGTTGAACGACGTCATCTTGATGTCCAGGAGGCCATCATCAAAACTACCCAGGGAGAGGAATCCCATTGGCCGCACGTAGCTCATTCTGTCTTTTGGGTGGAATGAGTTACCATTATCAAATCTGTCGGATTCTCGCCGTACTTCATGGTACATGGTGTGGAACCTCTTTTTCCTTTCAACCTATCCAAAGTGACTTATCTTGTCCCTCTTCCCGATAATCAACCACTAACAATGTCAGGACTTATAGCATGGTGCTCAAAGCGTTTTCAGAAGTGTTATGAGGACCTTGCGCAAATATGCGAGACAATCCTCAAAGTGCGTTATGAATCCGTAAAGCATTTCGAAGTGTCATTCAAGAACCGTATCAAGGATTATGACTTCAAGCCTGGTACTCTGGTACTAGTGTGCAATTCGCGAGTCGAAAAAGAGCTGAACCGGAAGATGAAACCAAGGTATATGGGTCCTATGGTAGTCCTTTGCCGGACGACCAGCGGGTCTTATATCTTGGCAGAGTTGGATGGGTCTGTCTCACAGCTGCGTTATGCAGCTTTCCATTTAATTCCCTATCGTCTGCGTTCTTGTACCTGACTTTCCGTTTCAGATCTTACCGGTTTAGACGAAGAAGAACTGGACAATCTGGTAGGAATAGAAGGTGAATCGGAGGATTATGAAGGCAATCCTGGTCTAACCAATCAAGACGCCTGACATCTTCTTCCTATCATCATATACCCAAACCTGATATGTATCTGTTTTATCCCAGGTTTCGTCCGGTGCTCACTTTCATCCTGGGATTAGTCCAGTGGTTATCTGTCTTACCCCGGGTTTCATCCAGCGCTGCATTATAATCAGAAAAACAACAAAACCATCAAACATACTTAGGTCTCTCTCTCTCTCTCGTCAAAAAGAAACAAAACAACAGAAAAATCCGATAAACAGTCACAACAAAAGCGCTTCGTTATCATATTTTATTCTCGCGTTTATGCGCCAAATATAACACTGTCACTTTTGCTACAACACAGGTGTCTTACATCATTCATTATTTAACATGCGATTTCCTTGCGCAATGGATACTGCACACCATTCTTACTTTCTACGTCAAACAGGGTTTTAATGCGGACCGCGTATGAAGTGTTAAGGTAACAAGGCTACGTAAACTATCAATCTCTTTTATCATGATTTCATTTTTGCTTACAGTCTTTTGCCTTTTCCTCAGACACCGGCGATGTATTTGCATTTGCAGATTCACGCAGATTCATCGGACACTTGCGGATTCAGACGACATTTGTGATTTTATATGGAAAAGGAGATATGAAGAACTACTAAAACGCGCTATCTACTCGAGTTCATCCAACCCCTTAACCAATGTGTTGACCTCTCTCTCCACCTTGAGGAGATGCACTTGGATCGCGTGTGCCTTCACCTTGAGCTCGCAGACCCGATCCTTGGCCTTGCACTTCCCTTTTGCCTTCTTGGGGGTCACCTCAACCTCGCTGTCGGTGAGCTCAAGGTCGGCCTCAAGATGCCATCGCTTAGCGCCTCGCGACGTTCACTCTATGTTCAGCATTAGCATTGATAGTGGTGGGTTTCTGCCACTCACCTGGTAACGCACGAAACACACTTGGCACGGCTTCTACTGTCCTGGACGTGCGTTTAGGGCGCGAATATGTGCACCATTGCCTCACCAGTCAGCATGCCTTGCATGCTCCGATGCGCGGTCCTGAGCAGATTGATCGGAATTTGATGCACCGGGTGCACTTCATCTCATGTAAGACCTCCTCGTGGGGGTTGCCTTCTTCCTCATTGCTGACGGAGTCAGCACGCGCTCGCTATCAACACGTCAGTAACTACGGTAGAATGCAGCATGTGTTAAGCCTTACCTTGGACCTGGCGAATCTGCTGGATGTTACCGGCGAATCCATCGTCGAAGGGTTAGTGCCCTCATCTTCACCCACCGCGTTTTCATCCTCCTCCTCCTCCTCCTCCTCCTCCTCCATCGCCATCTTGTTGTATCATGGCACAATCACCACTGACAGCTTTGCCCGCGCCTTTGCCTTGGCCTGTGTCTTCTCCTCCTCAGCCCTCCATTTCACCTCTACCACCTTTTGCTCCGCCTCTATTCTTGCCTCCATTGCAGCTTCCCAGCGTGTTGCATACCCGCCGGCCTCTTTGATCACAGCTGCAACGTCAAGAGGTAGTGGCGGTACCGCCTGCAATGTGCGGGCCTCTGCCATTGCCGCCCTGAGTTCATTCTGGGCTTTTGTTAGCGCGAGTCAATGTGAGACGAACTGTCACATACCATTTTTCGTGACCAGGCGACTGCCCACATCTCCTGCTCCTCCCTGAGCTGCTCCTCCTTGAGCTGCTCCTTATTGTCCAGGTGCATTTTCACTTCCACCTCGATCGCGTCATACACCTTCTTGACATGTTCCTGTGCTAGCTCTTGTGGGGATGGGTTGGACTCAAGGGCTTCATCGAGGAAGTCTTGAAGATCGATGGCCAACATGTTGCTGATGGTGGTGGTAGGAGAAAGAAAGGGATGAATGTGGTGCAACCACACCTTGCGACTTATATATGTGATCAACCGCTTACCTCATCTACAGACAATGGCGTGGGAGTTTTGCTCACTTCGAATGCTTCTGCGTGTTTGCGTTTGACACACGCCTCATTTATTTCCGTCTTCCCACACTCACGTGACTGACTGGGGACAGTCAGTAGCAAAGACCCCCTTGGATGTAGAGAGCCATAAGTCTCTACTCTTGCATATCGTCTAATCGTCACCTGGGTCATTCTCCATCCTTATCCTTATCCCTTTCCTAACATTTTCACCTTCTACTGCGACCGTCTAAAGTCATTTCTGCACTCTTTCACATCAACTCGCACCGATCCGAATGAAATCCGCATAGTCTGCATTCTGCATCCGCATAGTCCACGTTCTGCATCTGCACTTGGGTTCCATCACTGGTAAGTCTTTTTGTTTGCGTTGCGTTTATGACTTGTTGTATCAAGTCGTATTACATCCTAACGACTTGAATTACCTTATCAAATACTTTATTCACATATTTAGTCGTCTCCATACCTTCAACAGGTATTGTGACGCATGTACTTTACTTGTTTCAGTCTAGGGTATGCCCAGACTATAAAAGATTGTACTTAGGCAGTTGAAATTCATCCTTTTGTCCTTCCATCTATCGTTTCCTTTAATCGTCAACCGTCTTTAAGGGCTTCCACACAAGTCCTCATTGTCCTTATAGTTTTCCACTTTCGCGTTCTTCATATTACACTGCGCATCCCATGGATCCACTGTAGACTTTCAGTGGAACACTCCGGAAAGTCTTGGGTTCATCATTAAGGCTCTTTCCTGGTCAAAGGGTCTTGGCCAATTGTCCCTCTTTTTATTCCTCTTGCATATCCCTTTAGGGACGAACATATTGCTCCTTTCTTACCACCCACAGCAGCTATCCAAGGTTTTGTGACTCATATTCCTGAGATCCAGAGTCTTGTTCTTCTCTTCAATGAGTCATCACATAAGAAGAGTGATGACAAGGAGGAATTGGTCCGTTATGTAAGAAAATGTGGTTCTGAAAGGTTCCAAAGGAACCCCTGTGGTTCTGGTTGAAGGATGAAACAGAGAATTAGCAAGATGAAGCAAAGTGTGGTTCTGGTTCGGAACCAGAAGAATTTAACTGGGAAAAGAAGATAAGTGTCTTGCAAAGACACAAGGAGAAATGATGAGTCCATAGACATAGGGGAAAGATGTGTTATAAGGAAAAACCGTAACATTACCCCCTTCATAACGTTGAAGCACCTGCTCAACAATCTGGCCCCTCAGTATCTCCCTCATTGACCTCGTAGTTGATGAAGTTGAGGTTGCCATTGAGAAAGCCATCATCATGGTCGAGCCTGTTGTAAACTGGGCAATTGGCATGAATGTGTCCATACTCATCACATTCTCCACACCGCCTTTAGGGGCATCTAGCCTGGACGTGTCCTTGGGCATGTTTATGGCACCAGGGGCAGGTATACTTCCCACAGAAGACATGGAGATGATCTGGTTTTCTGCATTGGTGGCAGCAGAGTCGTTTCTTGGGGAGACATGCGGGAACATGGGATGTGTCGACGTTGATAGGGTCTCAAGAGGTGCTGGCTCCATCCAGGGAAACTGATCTAGCTCCTCGAAAGGAATGGAGTAGAGGGCGAAAGGTGGCGTCTAATGTATTCATGGTCATCTGGGTGAGTCTTGGTGGTAACAGGCTCTCATGGCGAGTAAGAGCTTGTCGTTGCATGTCCTCAGGGGCAGGAGTGGGCGAATGGGTGGCCATAGGAGAGTCTTCTGGAACGTCTGAGGCAGTGGAGGCATGGGTGTTGATCTTAGAAGACTCGGGAATGGAGAGTGGAGCGGGAAAGTACATCCTTTCAGGGGAGTGAGGTGGGACCTGGAGAACAGGAGAGGGGGTTCTTTCCACCATTACAGGTGTGTCCAGATGAGGGTCGAAGGGTATAGTACAGGGAGCATCTCCTACATAGACCCTATACTCATGGACACTCATAATCTCAAAAAATGGCTCCACAATGGGTCGGAGCAGATTTTCATTGATACAGTATACTAGATGTCCGAAGCCCTCCTCATAGAGGAGGTCGAGGATAAGGGAGCGTGCTTCATCCACTCCGGTTTGCATGGTAGCCACGAATTGTTCAGGAGAGTCATGAGGAACGAGCTGTTGGGCAGCGAGGCGGATGACTTGGTAGGTACAGAAAAGGTTGCATAGATCCTTGGTCTTTTTGTCATAGTTGTAGCGCAAGTCTAATTCCATGTGTACAGTGAGAGCAGGGGAAGTCAAGACAGAAGCAAAGAGGATCCTTCGCAGACAAGGGGGAAGGCGATTTTGAACAGACATACAGTGACGAGCAAAACCGTTGCAATGTCTAACCTCTAACCAGGGCATGAAGCACCCTGCAATCAATTGTGGGAATATCACTTTGCTTTGGTGGGGACAAATAAAGTACAAACCTTTGGCTA
>JBBPLF010001314.1:0-10007 GCA_038089615.1 Aureoboletus auriporus
TGGGAGGATGGTGGGTAGAGTGCAGGGTTCATATCCCATCATGAGGTAGAATGGGGATTGTTGGGTGATGGAGTGAGGGCGGTGATTATGAGCGAATTTGGTGTGGGAAATGGAGTCAGATCATGAGGTGGGGTTATTTCCACAGAAGATGCAGAGATATGTTTCAACTTCTTGGTTTACTCATTCAATTTCACCATCAAACTGTGGGTGATAGGCAGTGGATAAGGAAAGGTTGTAGCCAAGAAGTTTCCCAAGTTCTTTTGTGAAGGACAAGATAAATTGAGGACCATGATCGGAGATGATTTTGTCATATAAGCCGAATTATTTGTAAACTTTGTGGAAAAAGAGAGTGGTGACACCCTCAATAATGATGGTTGTCTTAGTGGGGCAAAGAATCACCCCCTTAATAAGCCCATGGTTGACCATGACCAAGAGACAGTTGAAGCTGGCAGAGGGGGGAAGGTCCACAATCAGATTGCAAGAGATCTGTTGAAAGGGGCAGGATGCAGAAGATTTGATGGGGAGGAGAGGTGGAGAGGTAGGATAGGTATTTGCCTTGTTTTGCTGACAGGTGGCGCACCCCTCAACATATTTTTGTGAATATAGGAGGTGAATCCCAGCCACCAGAATTCGGCAGAGACAAGTTGGCAGGTCTTGAGGAAACCAGGATGACTGGCAGATTCATGGTCATGGTGTCAAGTGAGGATAAAATGGCGAAGGGAGTCATCACTTGGAATATAAACATGTCCCTTATAGATAAGGATACCGTCAATCATCTGCCAGTCAGAAAGGTGGAAGTGGAAGGAAGGAGGAATGTTGCCATCCATGGATTGGAGGGCTTGGAGCACAAGGAGGTTGGAGGTGGAGGAGGACTTGATGCAGTCAGAGAGTATGGTGTCAATGAGGTTGATGAAAAGTGATGGGGGAAGAAGGGTAGTCTCATCGTTTTCAGAGAATGAATCAGGGATGAGGTTGGGGTGGCAAGAGAGGGCATTGGGGCCTGCTAGAAGTTTTCCCAGAACATGTATCATTTTTAAATCAAAGTCAGCAAGGTCAAGTAGCCATTGGGCTTGTTGTCAATTGAGGGCTTGTGATTGGCAGAAGTAGATCAAGTTCTTGTGATCGATGAAAACTTGGACTGGGAAGGGGGATCCATGGAGGTAATGTCACCAAGATTTCAGGGCATGAATAACGGCGAGAAGTTCCCTGTCATAGATGTCATAGTTTTGTTCCACGGGGAAAATGACTGGGAAAAGTAGGAGCAAGGGTGCCAGTCTCCATTTGAATCCATTTGAAGGAGGATGGCACCTGAGGTGAATTTGGAGGCATCAGTGGCAATGGCAAAGGGAGAGGAGAGTTCAGGGAGATGCAGGACAGGTCTTGACAAGAAGAGTTCTTTGTCAAGCCATGTCATGGCTTTGGCTGGGTTTCCATTGAAGGGTTTGGGTGCTCCAATACAGAGTTCTGTGGGTTTCATGGTAGTTGTGGACATAGTTGGGGAGGAAGGTGGTGACAACAGGGTAAAGAGGTTGGTTCAAGGGGCAACTGGGGTTGGGGATGGTGGTGTGGGTACTTGTGGGATGTTCAAAGTGGCAGACAAAGTGTGAGCTAGGTCAAGGTCTTACCTTTGTTCTTCTTCAGTGAGAAGGGTGGTGTCAAGGTGAAGTTCTTCCTCAAGATCAGTGAGGGAAGGATCAAGTTTGGGCTCAGAAGTGGTTTCTTGAGCTGGAGTTTGATGGTGACCCCAATGAGGGTCTGGTGAGGGATGATGGTGAGAAATGATGATAAAAGGCTTACAGTGATGGTAGCCTGTTTAGAGCACGCTTGACCTTTTGTTATGCTCAACTCAGGTAGAGGCAGTCATAGACCTGGTCAGTTCAAGGGTTCTCTCTAGGATGAACGTTCATCATAGATAGTTCAAGGGGATCAAGGGTTCTTCCAACAATAAGACGATCATTGGTGGTTTCAAGGGTTTCAAAGGAGCATCCACTCAGAGTAGGATGAGGACTACAAGGAAGACAAGGGATCAGAGGGATCAGAGATGATGCAAGGTATGATGCTATTCCAGGAAGGTCAAGCATGAGGTACATTGTTGATATCTGTCATATCCTGGATTTTCTCCAAGTCCAACTCCGGTCACCACGGCACAACTCCAGTGCAATCTTGCACATTTAGGTATCTCAGTTCCCCGGACTTCCTTATTGTACCTTACATTCTTGCCTCATCACATTCTGTCACTTCTGACATTTGTTCCGTCCCCGTCTGTCATTACTTACATCTCCGTCTCCGTCGGTCACTACTTACTTCTGTCTCCGTTGGATACCCTACTTACATTTCCATCCCCGTCATTTACCCTGAAACACTTTCCGCCCTCCATATATAAGTTTCTTTGTACTGTAGTTGTAGCTCTAGTCGAATATTGAATTGAACTTCGAATCGAATTACCTTCCCTTCCTCGCTCTGACCCTCCGGTCTCCATCCAACCTCCCTCTTCGTCTCATCCTCCGTTACACTTGAATCCCGGCGGTTCTTGTGATCTCTGACCTCTGACCTCTGAGCAAATTCGGGACCCCCGGGTTCAGTAAGGGCGCAGCACATATGCTGAAGCCAAGTCCCACTGAGACTCCACTCCAGACTTCACCGGAGTTACGTCCATTCCTACAGTTCTAACAATATCATAGGGTTTATATAGGGAAAGGAAAAGGGGATTACTAAGCAATAGAATGTGAGGGAATTCCAGAGAATGTTTAGTAATACACAGCAAGTGAAACAAAAGAGAAAATAGTGATGTCAAGTGGGCTGTACAGCAAGACACATGTCCAATAGGAATGCATAGGAAGGTAATTGTAATGACAAGATGTCCGATGAGGGTGTCTGAAGAAGTAAGCAAGACGATAAAAGGGAAATGAATAGGGGTGAATCGTAACAGTATCCCCCTCTTAGGCCTGAACTCTTGAAGGCCATCTGAGCAAAGGGCAAAAACAGGGTCCAAAATCAGGATGTGTGTCTGGTCAGGGATTGTGAGGTCCAGGCTTGTCCAGGTAACGAGCATGATAGTCCTGGATGAGTTCAGAGGCATGTTTGAGCTCCATAGTGAGTAGCCAAGACAACTCTTTGTCAGTATCTTCATAGCCAGACCAACACACAAGGTAGAGTAATTTGCAAGTCTTGCGTCGACAATTGATCTTGGAGTTGAGAATCTCAGAGATCTCATACTCCGGTTCACCGTCTACTTCAACTGCCAGAGGTGGAGGTTGAGTCCAATTGGGGATGATGTTGGGTACAGAGGGTTCAAGTTGGGAGAAATGGAACACAGGGTGAACAGACTTCATGGAGTCAGGGAGACAGTGTGAAGGAGTGACTGCCAGCTTGAGCAATAATGTTGTATGAACCCAAGTTTTTCTTGGATAGCTTCTTAGAGGGTCATGTAGAGCAGAAGTACTTGGCTTTGACAAAGACCTGGTCACCAACTTTGAAGTCCAGTGCTGGAGTACACTTAGCATCCACGGGGCCTTGGTATCACACTTGTATATGAGCCATCTCTTCACAGAGGAACTGGTGAAGGGAATCAAAGTCAACAGAGTATTCGTGTGCTCAAGTGGAGGAGAGATCCCATTCGGGGTGGACCGTAAGGTTTGGATGGTATCCTTTGTTGGCAAAGAATGGAGATACTCTGGTGATAGCGCTTGGAGCATTGTTGTATGAAAACTCTGCGAGGGGCGGGAGCTCAGACCAATTGTCTTGCTGGTAGTTGCAGTAGATCCAGAGGTACTGCTCAAGGGTCTGATTCATTCGCTCAGTTTGGGCATCTCTGTTAACGCTGGACGTCGGAATGTAACACAGCGAACACTCGAAGTAGTTCAGAGACTTGTTGTGGGCGAAGCAAAGAGAAGAAGTGTTCTCACTACCCAATGTGCACACTTGGGGCTCATGGATGTGCTAAGTAACAATGCTGGATTGCATAGAACTAGCTGAGGTTTACAGGTGAAGTCTGGTAGCTACTTATACGATGTATGATACTGTGCAATCCTATGTGTGCAGTAGGGGCTATGTGACTGTGTACTGCGTAAGGCTATGTGCGCAGCATGGGCTGTGGTTGGGGGAGTAAGGGGACATGAGTCACCATATAAGGAGAATGGTGTACTTCCCACAGAAGACACGGAGATGGTCTGGTTTTCTGCATTGGTGACAGTGGAGTCGTTTCTTGGGGTGTGTGGGGACATGGGAGTTGTCGACATTGATAGGGTCTCGAGAGGTACTGGCTCCATCCAGGGAAACTGATCTAGCTCCTCGAAAGGAATGGAGTAAGGGACGAAGAGTGTTGCCCAACGTGTTCATGGTCGTCTGGGAGAGTCTTGGTGGTAACAGGCTCTCATGGCGAGTAAGAGCTCTTCATTGCATGTCCTCAGGGGCAGGAGTGGGTGAACGGGTGGCCACAGGAGAGTTCTCTGGAACGTCGAAGGCATGGGTGTCAATCTTAGGGGACTCCGGAATGGAGATTGGAGCGGGAAAGTATGTTCTCTCAGAGGAACGAGGAGGTGGGACTCGGAGAACGGGAGAAGGGGTTCTTTCCACCATTACAGGTGTGTCCAGGTGGGGGTCAAAGGGTATAGCACAGGGAGCATCTTCTACATAGATCTTGTATTTATGGACATTCATAATTTCGAAAAATGGCTCCATGATGGGTCAGAGCAGGTTTTCATTGATGCGATCTACTAGATGTCCAAAACCTTCCTCATAGAGGAGGTCGAGGGTAAGGGAGTGTGCTTCATCCACTCCGGTTTGCATGATAGACACAAATTGTTTGGGAGAGTCATGGGGGACGAGCTGTTGGGCGGCAAGGTGGACGACTTGGTAGGTGCGGAAAAGTTTGCATAGATCTTTGGTCTTTTTGTCGTAGTTGTAACACAGGTCTAACTCCATGCACAAAATGAGGGCAGGGATAGTCAAGACAGAGGCGAAGAGGATCCTTCACAAGCGAGGGGGAAGGCGATTGGAACAGACGTAGTAGGGATAAGGCAGTTCTAGATGATTCTTTTGGTCCATAAGGGATTCGTAGGTTCCCCTGGCCATGATGCAGTTGCGATGGGTGTTCGGAGAAGAGGAATGTTGGGTCATGATTCATAGTGCCAGGGGCAGCCACTGTATAGTCTATTGCAGAAGTACTGGTGTTCGAGAGGATGGGATGGAGGAAGGTCATTGCGATAGAGGAAGAAAAACTTGTAGAAAGGGAGGCCCGGTTGGAACTCAAAGTTTCTTCTTCGGAGCATTTACTGGGGGAAGTCTTTTGGTCGAGCAGACTTATACTCGTCCAGGAGTGTTTGTGCACGTTGGAGGTTTCCCTCTGGTTCCCAAGTGTTTTCTGCTGTGGAGTATCCTTTCCAGGATACTAGGTACTGCCTTCTTCCTCATATTCTGCAGTGTGAGAGGATGGAATCTATTTTGTACTCTTCTCAGCCAATCAATTCGGGCGGTGGATCTGAGAAGTTGGGGCCATGCTCCGCAGTCTCTCAATAAGGGGATAGGAGAGAGGCATGGAAGACATCGTGTATTTTCCAGGTGGGTGGTAGTTTGAGGCAGTACGACACAGGGGAGATAACCTGTGTGATTTCAAATGGTCCTTCTCGTTTAGGGGACAGTTTCTTTGATAGGTACTGCAGTCAAAGGTTTCTTCCTTCCAGCCAGACTTTGTCACCGACTTCCCAGGGGCGGAACTTGGAAGAGGTTTGTTTCTTCATGATCCGTTGGGTCTTTTCGTGCGCAACCAAGGCTTCCCGTCGGGCTTCCTCTAGTTCCGATAGGCATATTTCCAGGGCAGGGAGGAACATCTTTCCAATTGGGGGGTAGGAGTGGGGTTCATATCCCAGGATGAGGGAGAAAGGGGATTTTAGGGTGGAGGAGTGGACGGCGGAATTGTGGGAGAATTCCGCCATGGTGAGTAGTTCAGCCCATTGTTCTGGGTGTCCATCACAGAATATGCACAAGTAGGTCTTGAGTTCTTGGTTTACTCGTTCAGTTTCACCATCAATTTGGGGGTGGTATGCGGATGAGAGTTTTAGGTCGTATTTTAGGAGTCTGGCAAGTTCTCGAGCAAAGGCAGATTCGAATTGGGGTCCTCTGTCAGAGATGCAGTGGTTATGGAGTCTATAGTGTCGGAATACATTTGTGAAAAACAGTTGGGCAACTCTGGCAGTGTCAATGGTTTTGTGGCAAGGGATGAGGATTACCCCCTTAGTAAGCCCATGGTCGACCACAACCATGATAGAATTGAAGGTGAGGGAAGGAGGAAGATCGGTGATGAGGTCAACCGAGACCTGTTGGAAAGGGCGAGTGCAAGTAGAAGGAAGGGGGGTTAACGCTGGTGTAGTGGGATGAGTGTTGATTTCATTAGCCTGGCAGACCGCGCATCCCTGAACGAATCTGCGGATAAAGGTGGTCATGCCAGGCCACCAATAGTTGCGTTGCAGAAGGTTGGTGGTGCGAAAGATTCCACCGTGTCCTCCGTGGTCGCCTTCATGGGTGAGGTGAATGAGCCCGTGCCGTGCTGGTTCAGGAATATAGAGACAGTGTTTGTAATGTAGCATTCCATTGGAGTATTCCCAGTCATGTGGTTTGGATTTCGAGAACAAAGGAGTGCCCTCGTTGAGTGCTTTAAGGGCAGTGATGACCAATGGGTCAGATGGGGTGGATTCAGCGATTTTCTCGACTAAAGCAATGTTGAGGGTGCGGATGAAGATGTCTTCAGGGAGAAGGGTAACCTCCTGGTTGTCGGTGGAGGTGTCCACTGTGTCTCATCGAGACAGAGTGTCGGCAGGTCCCATTTGTGTTCCGGGTACAGGCGAGAAGTGAAGGTCAAAATCCTAAAGGAATAGCATCCATCATGCTTGTCTTCTGGAGAGTTTCTGTGGTGTTTTGAAGTATGCGAGGTTTTTATGATCGGTGATGACCGTTACTGGGAGTCCTGTTCCTTGCAAGTAGTGCTTCCATTCTTCTAGGGCACGGATAACTCCAAGGAGCTCTTGGTTGTAGATATCATAGTTCCGTTCCGCCGGTGACAGGGTTTTAGAGAGGTAGGCACAAGGGTGCAAGTCGCCGTTGCTATCGCTCTGCATAAGGACAGCTCCTATGGCTGTTAGAGAGGCGTCCATCATGACAGTGAAGGGTTTTGTGACGTTGGGCATTTGAAGGACCGGTTTCTGGGTAAAGGTTTGCTTAATGGCGGAGAAGGCTTCATCGCATTCTGTGGTCCATTCCCATTTTGCGCCTTTTCTGGTTAAGTCATGTAGGGGTTTTGCCTTAGTGGAGAAGTTGGAGATAAACTTTCAATAGAAGTTGCAGAACCCAATGAATGATCGGACTGCCTTGACCGATTTTGGGGGTTGCCATTCCTCAATGGCTTTCAATTTGACTGGGTCCATCTGGATTCGGTCAGCCCTGATAATCATTCCGAGGTATTCCACTTCAGTTTTGTCGAAGAAGCATTTCTTCAGTTTCAGGGATAGCTTGTGTTCTTGGAGTCTCTGGAGGACTTGACGAGTTCATTCTTGGTGTACTACTGGGTCGCTAGAATGGATGAGGATGTTGTCCATGTAGATGATTAACCATCCTTCAGCGAGGTGGTCCGCGAAAGTGTGGTTCATCAAAGCTTGAAACGTTGCCGGGGAGTTGCACATGCCGAAGAACATTACAGTTGGTTCGAACAGTCCCATAGGAGTTATAAACGCAGCTTTCCATCTACCCTGTGGTTTGATAAGGACGTTGTTATATCCCCATCGGATGTCCATCTTGGTAAAAATGGATGATCCCTTGAGTTGGTCGATGAGATCAGAAATGAGGGGAAGTGGGTAGGCGTTTTTGATGGTATGGGAGTTGAGGTATCGATAGTCCTGACATGGGCGTACCGATCCATCCTTCTTTGGTACGAAGAAAAATGGGGATGCCTGTGGGGATTTGGATGGGACGATTTTCCCAGACTTTAGATGTTCATCAATGAAGTCTTTACAGGCTTCCTTCTCCTTGGGGTTCAGAGGATATACCTTGGCCACTTTAGGTACGAAGGTTGAGTCAAGGTCTACTCCATGGTCAAATGGTCGGGATGGTGGTAATTCGTCTCCTTGTTCAGCAAAGACATCGGTGAAGTCCTTGTATTCTGGTGGAAGTGTTTCTTCATTGGGTTTTTCTTGGGTTGTGAGTTCGGTGGTGAATGTTGTTTTTCTGAGGGTCTCTATTCTTTTGTCAATTCTCTTTCTCCACATCTTAGCTATCTTCTCGTCCAGATCTAGTTCCAGGTATCGGACGAGGTATCTTTGACATATCGCCTTTGGGAAGTCGTGTCGCGGGGTCTTTGGTTTGTCTGGTAGGACGACCTTTCCAGTAGCCCAGTTTATTGAGGGATTGGTTTCTCGGAGCCACATTATTTTGAGGATTAGGTTTTCTTTTCCACAGTTGATGACGAGGAATTCTCTTTTCTCGTTCACTTCTCTGATCTGGATGGTAAGGATCACCTTGTGGTGAATGATCCCTCCGATGTTCGGGGATCTGTCCGCGTTTTGTGCTTTCTTTGGTTTATCCAGTTGGATTTGTTTGTACCCTTTCTTGTTCAAACAGTGAAATGGGAATTCGCATAGATTCACTGTTTGGATCAGACAAGAATACTGGTGCTATTACTTCGGGATTGGAGAGCGTCGACCCTTTCTTCCCGTCTAAAAATCCTTCTTTGGGATTTCTTCTTCTTCAACCCGGGTTGTGGCAACGGTTTCCGATTTGTCGATGTCATAGAGGATGTCGAGTGTGCATACAAGTTCCTCCTCAGTAACACCCCTTTCTTTTAAGGTGTTCTGGTACTCTTCGAACTTGGTCTTCTTGACCTGTTCCTTCCTAGCAGGGTTCCTCTGTGGACGAGGAGGGGCCCAGTTGTTGCTCTTTCCTTGTCCCTCAGGATGTTGGTCTCGGGTGTGCTTCCAAGGGCGGCATCCTACCCAGTGGCATCTGAAGCACTTGTCGTTCTTCATGTGTTCTGCCTTCTCTACTTGTGAAAGCTAGGTGGAGTTGATGCGAACAGCATCAATGTCCATGGCATTAGGGTCTCTGGTAGATCTTCCTTTGCTCTGGAAGTCCACTCTTCGCCTCTTTTACAGATCCTCTATTCTTTTGTTCTGAGCATGGAATACTCTGGCAAGTTAGAGCCATTCTGAGAGTTTATCAGGGATGGGGTTGATGAAGAGGATCTTTGTGGAGATGTTGGGGTCCAGTCCTTTCATGAGGTAGTTTATCTTGGTTAATTCGTTGTCTATTCCCACTATGGCTTCCACAGCCTGGAAGGCAGTGATGTAGTTGGTGTATCCAGCATTGCTCTTCCCTATCTGTACTAATTTGTCTAGCTGATCCCTGGCTTGGTTCTTGTAGTCAAAGGGAAAGAAGGTTTTCTCGAATAATTCCATGAGCTTGGCGAAGGTGAGATCTTTTATGGTGTTATTGGCAAGCTGCATATAGATCGATTCCAAGAAAGCGCTTCCTCGATCCTTGCTCATCTTTGCGAGGGCGGTCAACACTTTGGCATTTTCGTTGTAGAACTTTTGGTTCATATTGAAGTAGGCAGTCATGGCCATCTTCCAATGTATAGCATCCTTTGGATCTCCAGAGAAATCTGCTGGGAGTCTGGCCTTAAGTTCAATGACCTTGCTTCTGTGGTCTGACATTTTTATGTTGGAGTGAGGTTCTTCGGGCAGTGGGGGTGGCAGTTGTCTATGGATTGGTGGTGCTTCTTGGACTCTCCAGTCTTCAGTGGGGATTGGTGCTGGGAGTGCAAAGAGTGCAGTCAGTGTAGGAGTATCGTCTGATGAATCAGAGAGGGGACGTATGGTCCATCCTTGTCAAGATGTGTTAACGCTGGGCGTCGGAACGTAGCACAGCGAACACTCGAAGTAGTTCGAAGACTTGTTGTGGGCGAAGCAAAGAAGAAGGATGTCTCACTACCCAATGCGCACACTTGGGGCTCGTGGATGTGC
>JBBPLF010001315.1:0-10004 GCA_038089615.1 Aureoboletus auriporus
ATAAATTTTATTATATTAATATTAATTTGTATCCTTAATATAATAAATTAATATTGTCAACTCATACTTTTATATAAATAGTAGATAATTGTTATACAGAATAATATAGTTAAATCTTAAAAATCTAACTGATAACATTTTCAGTAATAAACTTTTAATTCTTAATAATAAAAATAAATGTTATCTAATAGAGAAATTAATAAAATATTAACATTAATTATAATTAATTAATTATAATAATTTACTTAAAAAGTAGGGAGGGGATAAAACAATAAAAAAGAGATCTTAAAATATAAAAATTTATAAACTCATAATTTAAATAATAAAATAATAAAGTGATAATAAGATAACTATCTAATTAGTTTATTAGATATTATATAATATAGTTGATACTGATACATGTATTGAATCTAATATAACATTAGGGAATATTCCTAATAATATTGTAGGTACTAATAAAGAAATTAAAATTATAAATTCTCTTCTAGTAATATCTAATATAATTACATTATTCATATTAGGAGAATAAGTCCCGTATGATATTCTATTATATAAGAATATTGAATAACATGCTGATAATACTATTCCTGTGGCTCCTAATGCTGAGATTATTGGATTTACTTCCCATATTCCTATTAAAGATAATTGTTCCCCTAAGAAATTTAAACTTAAAGGAATACCAGTGTTACATAATGTAAATATAAAAAATAATATAGTGAAAATAGGCATATAAGTAACTAAACCTCTTATATATTTTATAATTCTAGTTCCTGTTCTTTCATAAATTATTCCACCTACACAAATAAATAAAGCAGGAGAAACAAAACCATGAGCTAAAGCTAATAAGATAGCACCTTCAATACCTTGAATATTATTAGAGAATAAACCTAAAATAACTACACTCATATGAGCAATACTTGAATAAGCAATAAGAGTTTTAGTATCTTGTTGTATAATTGTAGTTAAAGATGCATAAATTAAAGTTATAATTGCAATAGTTTGTACTAAAGGACCAAAATAATTTGTAGCATCAGGTAAGAAATTTATCAATATTCTAATATAACCGTATGTAGCAAATTTTAATATAGTAGCAGCTAATAAAATAGACCCAGCTAAAGGACTATCAGCATGAGCTCTATATAACCAACCAGTGAAAGGCCATAAAGGAGTTTTAATAGCAAAAGCTAAGAAAAAAGCTAACCATAATAATTTTTGAGCATCAGCATTAATTTCAACTAAAGATAATAATTGGAAATCCGTAGTACCTGCTAAATTTAAAATTTGTAAAACAGCTAATAACATAAATAAAGATCCAAATAATGTATATAAGAAAAATAAATTAGCTGATCTAAATCTAAATTCTCCTGAACCATATACAATTATAATAATAAATAATATAGGTAAAACACTTTCAAAGAATATATAAAATAATAATAAATCTAATACTAAAAATAAAGCTAATTGTAAAGTTTCTAAAATTAAGAAAGAAATTAAAAAGAATTTCAAATTAGAATTAATATTATAAGCATTAGAAATGATAGCTATAGGAGTAATGAAAGTAGTTAATAAAACAAAATATAAAGATATCCCATCAACACCAAAATTTAAATGTCCAAAAGTTAAATAATCAAATTCAGAAACAAATTGAAACTGAGTTGTATTAGAATCGAAATTTAACCATAAGAAAATAGAAATTAATAAATTAATTAAAGAAGTAGTAATAGCAATAGTTCTCATTTTTGAGCTACTATTTAAAGAATTTTCTTGGATAGATAGTATTAATAGAGAACCTATTAAGGGTATTATTAATAATAAAGTTAACATTTTTATGTTTCGTATTTTTTATTTGTTGTGTTATTTATTTCCTAAATGTAGTCTTTTCCTATATTATTTATTTTTAATTTGTGTATTACTTAATTTTAGAATGTATATATTCATTTATTAAAATTTAAGTAATCTTTCTCATAAAAATTTTATTATATAGTCCATATTTTAATTATTATTATTATAATAACTTAAAATTAAAGTTTTAATATTTGTTAATATTTATTTTGAAGGGGGATTAAGAACTTCTATTCATTCATATATAAAAGTTTAAATATTAGTTAATTAATAGGTTGATTTTATTAATAATTAAAAAAAGTAATAAGAAAAATTAAAGTTTATTAGATAAATTAGGTAATAAAGAAAAGAATAAGGCTGATAAATAGATAACAATTAATCTAAATTCAGATATGATATATGTATCAAATAATAAAGGTGCAAATACTAAGAATACTAATGATAATATTCCTATTGTTATATATAAAGAATAAGTAGTAATAACTCCAGTATCTAATTTAGCTATATTATTTGCAGTATTTTCTAATACTGAAGCTAATCCATAAGGACCTAATAATTCGATTACACCTCTATCTAATACTTTAGATAAAGTATTACCAGTTAATAATCCTGCTGAAATGATATAATAATTATAAATTACATCAAAGAAATATTTTCCGTTAAGGAAAGTATAAATTTTTTTTCCTAAAGCAGAATCAGTTAAATTAATGATAAAATCAGGATATACATGATATAAGAATATAGCACTAGAAGCACCTAATATTGATAATAATGTAGGTAAAAATTTAATAATTAAAGGTAAACTAAATTCAGCTTCAATAATAGAGATGTTATTAGGGTTAATAAAAATAGAATTAGCAAAGAAATCTGAACCAACCCCAACAAATAAATCAGAGAAAACAAATCCAAAGAATATACTAAATAAAGCTAAAATAAATAAAGGGAAAATAACAGCAAAGTTAGATTCATGAGAATTTAAATAAACATTTTTAATACCATTTGGTACAGTTAAGAATACTAAACTTATTAATCTGAATGAATAAAAGGCTGTTAATCCTGCTGTTAAACTACCTAATATATAAGCATATATTCCTGAAAAACTGTATTGACCATAAGCTAATTCTATTATTAAATCTTTACTATAGAAACCTGTTAACCATGGTGTTGCTAATAATGATAAAGATCCTACTAACATTACTGTATATGTAAATGGTAAGAATTTTATTAAACCTCCCATTTTTCTTATATCTTGTTCATCTGCGAAACTATGAATAACAGCACCAGCACCTAAGAATAATAATGCTTTAAAGAAAGCATGATTAACAACATGCATTAAAGCTACATTATATTGACTTAAACCTACAGCCATTACCATATAACCTAATTGAGATATTGTACTGAAAGCAATAATTCTTTTTAAATCATTTTGAACTAATCCACAAGTAGCTGCAAAGAATGCTGTACTTGCTCCTATTAAAGTTATTATTAATAAAGCTGTTGGACTAAATTCTAATATAGCTGATGATCTTATTAATAAATATAAACCAGCTGTTACTAGTGTAGCAGCATGTAATAAAGCACTAACAGGAGTAGGAGCTTCCATAGAACCAGGTAACCAAGAATGTAAAGGAATTTGAGCAGATTTAGCCATAGCACCCATCAATAGTAATAAACTAATTATTGTAATAGCTGTTTCATTCATAAAAGGTGCTAAACTAAAAATTGTTGAATAATCAACAGATCCGAATAAGGCAAATAATGCAAAAAATCCTATACTTAATCCCATATCTCCTACTCTATTCATTGTTAAAGCTAATATTGCTGCTTTATTGGCTTGAATTCTAGTAAAATAAAAGTTAATTAATAAATAAGAAACTATTCCTATACCTTCCCAACCAATGAACATAACAAAAAAATTAGCACCTGAAACTAATAATAACATGAAAAAAGTGAATAAAGATAAATAAGAGAAGAATCTTTGATTATGAGGATCTTCGGCTAAATAAGAAGTTGTATATATATGAATTAATGTTGATATATATAATACAGGAATAAACATTGATACTGTTAATTGATCAAAGTAAAATTCCCAAGAAATAGACATAAATTCTGAATCTATCCAATTTATTAAATAAACAGAAACAGGAGAACCACATATACCAACTTCATAGAATGCTATTGTAGCTAATAAAGAAGAAATAGTTAAACTAGTACAAGTTATTATATGAGATCCAGTTATACCTATTTTTCTACCCATAAAACCTGATACAAAAGATGCTAATAAAGGGAAAATTAAAATTGATAAATACATAAATTATTTTAAGATCTAATAGAAATATTTCCTCTTAATCTATAAAAAGCTACTAAAATACTTAAACCTATCACTGATTCAGCTCCAGCTATTGATATAATATAAATACTGAAAGTTTGTCCTATATTATCATCAAATCCAAATGAACTAATTAAAACTAACAAAGTAACAGCAAGAAGCATAATCTCTATAGCTATAATCATTAAGATTATATTTTTTCTATTTAAAATAAATCCTAAAATACCAATTAAAAATAATAATATTGATAGATTCATAAGTATTATTAAAGCTTTATTTCCCTTAAGGACTTTTAATAAATCTAATTATTTATATATATAATTTGACATTTTTATCTAATTACTATTTTAAATAATTGAAAAAGTAAATTATTAATTATTTATTTTAATTTTACTTTTTAGTTAAATAAGTTATTGAGTTTTCTTATTTAATAAATACGAAGGAATGGTGATTAAAATATAAGTTTATTTTATATTAATCAGTCAATATTGTATATAATTTATTTCTATTATTATATAATTATAACTAATTAATATTAAGTATTTAAATACAGAGAGTTCTAACTAATTGTACTAAGATAAATATAGTCCCTACTAAAGGTTTATATTAATTTAATTTACATTATTATTAATTAATTAATATAACTTAATGTAATATAATTATAATCCTCCCCAATAATATACAGCTATAAATAAGAATAACCAAACTATATCTACAAAATGCCAATATAATATAGCAGATTCACAACCTTGATGATGAGTATTAGTTACATGATAATTTATAGTTCTAACTAATTGTACTAAGATAAATATAGTCCCTACTAATACATGAATACCATGTAAACCTGTTGAACAGAAGAAAGCACTTCCAAATACTGAATCTGAGATTGAGAAAGTTGAATTAGCATATTCTAAATATTGTAAGAAAGTGAAAAGAACTGCAAATAAAACAGTTAATTCCAATCCTCTTAAAGTATCTTTTCTGTTTCCATTTATTAAAGCATGGTGACCATAAGTTACAAAAGCACCTGAAGATACTAATAAAATTGTATTTAATAATGGTATAGCAAATGGATTTAATGGTGTAATACCTTGAGGTGGCCAAACACCTCCTATTTCAATTGCTGGTGATAAACTTGCATGGAAGAAAGCCCAGAAAATACTTAAGAAAGCAAAAACTTCACTAATAACAAAAAGTAAGAATCCTATTTCTAAACCTTTTTTAACTTGTTTTGTATGATGTCCTCCTAAAGCTGCTTCATTTCCTACATCTCTAAACCAAAATATCATACCTCCTAAAGTTAATATAAATCCTAATTCTAATATAAGATCACCAGAATAATAACCTTGCATATACATTACAGCTCCAATAGTTAAATTTAATAAAGCAAAACTTAAAACAATAGGCCATGGAGAAATTTCTACTAAATGATAAGGGAAAAATTGAAAATTATGTGATTTAATCATAATAAAATAAAATTTAGACCAAAATTATAAATTTAAATAAGAAACTAACACTCTACGAATATAACATACAGTAAATAAATATGATAATATATTTAAAATAAAATTTTAATATATTAAAATTGTATTAATAATAATAAGATTTAAATAAGAAATTGATAGTATTAATTATTTTATAATTCTTAAATATTGTAATAATTTTTTAATTAAATTTTTCTTTAATCTTTTTAATAAATTATTCCTTTATTTATTTTTATAAATATGAAAATCAGTATAAATACTTTATAAAGTTATTATTAATTAATAATTATATAAATATACATGTCATTATATTTAATAAAACACATCATATTATTGTTTTTAGTAGATTGCTTAAGAATAATATAAATTAAATTATATTATATATTTCTTTTAATGTTTATAGTAAGAATTAGTATATTTCTATTTTTATACCTTGATTCTAAAAACACAAATATAAATTAAGGAGGGGGTTATATTTAAATATAAGGCTTATAAATGATAAATTCAATTAGGATTCAGTAGCTATATCTATTAAAGTATTTTCAACTAAACCAATTACAGGAACAATTATTACAAACCACGCAAAATAGAAGAAAGTAGAAACTTGTCCAATGAATACAAAAGGTTCATTAGGGTGTTGTGATCCAATCCACATTAAGATGAAGAAATTAAAAACAAAGAACCAGAAAGCTACTTTCATAGCTGGTCTAAATTGGTTACCTCTTTGTCTTGATACATCTACAATAGGTAATATTAATAAGATTAATAATGATCCAAACATAGCTAATACTCCTAATAATTTATTAGGTATTGATCTTAAAATAGCATAAAAAGGTAATAAGTACCATTCTGGAACAATACTTGCAGGTGTACTCATAGGATTAGCTTCTATATAATTATCACTATGTCCTAATAAATTTGGATAATAGAAAACCAATACAGATAAAGCTAAGAAGAAGAAGAAGATTGTTATAAGATCTTTAAACATATAATAAGGATGAATAGCATATCTATCACCATTAGATGATATACCATTAGGATTATTTGATCCATGTGTGTGAAGAGCTATTAAGTGAGCTAAAGCTAAAGCTGCTAATAAAAATGGTAAAATATAATGTAAAGAGAAAAATCTATTTAATGTAGCATTAGATACTGAAAATCCTCCCCAAATTAATTCAACTAAATCTTGACCAAATACAGGAATAGCACTTAATAAATTAGTAATAACAGTAGCACCCCATAAACTCATTTGACCGTAAGGTAAAACATAACCTAAGAAGGCAATAGCCATCATTAAGATTAAAATTATAACTCCTATAGACCAAGCTAATATTCTAGGAGATTTATATGAACCATAATAAATATTTCTTCCTATGTGTCCATAAACAAAAATAAAGAAGAAAGAAGCAACATTAGCATGAGTATATCTAATTAACCAACCATTATTAACATCTCTCATAATATGTTCAACACTATTAAAAGCAAAATCTACATGTGGTTGATAATGCATAGCTAAGAAACATCCTGTTAAGATTTGTATTACTAAACAAGTAGCTAATAATGATCCAAAATTCCATAAATAGGAGATATTTGAAGGTTGAGGTGAATCTACTACATAAGAATTAACTAATCTAAGTAAAGAATGACTTTTAAGTAATCTCATAATAATTTTTATTTTTATTAATTATATAATTTAAATTTAATAATTTTCTAATATTTTTAGTAATAATTAAATTAGCAGTTATTATAAATCACTGACTAAAATATAATATTTTTTATTATTGAATTTTTAGGTTATATTAGATTATAAATTTTGTTAAATATTATTTGTATACACTGTAACAATATTTCTTCTTATTATTATATTTAGAATTGTATTATAGATAATAATTGTTAAATATAAGCCCAAGAAGATTTGAACTTCTACGATTATCTCATCAAGATAACATTCTACCATTAAATTATAGGCTTTATTATTTATTTTTGCTATATTATAAACTTAAGTCATTATATTATTTCTTTTTAATATTTTTTATACAACATACAAATATTTTATTAACTTCTTTTAATTATATTATTAATCTTTTTATTTTATAAAATTTTAAGATAAATATTTACCTAATATTTATAATATTTATATAGAGATAATAATTAATATTATTGGAGGGATAATTAATATTTAATTTAAATTATAATATATTAGAAACTAAATTAATTTAAGGTAATATAAATGAATAAAATCTTCTATATATTAATATAGTAATAATTATAGAATCTTTAATATAATTTATAAAGGAAAATAGCAAATTTTTCTATGTTAGTAAGGTGCTATATCAAAGGCTATTAATATACTTGGCACTAATATAATAAAGGCTACAGCTATAGGTAAAAGGTTAATCCAACATAAAGAAATTAATTGATCATATCTTAATCTAGGTAAAGTAGCTCTGAATAATACAAATAAGAAACAGAATATACATGTTTTTAGACCTAATATGATTGATTGTAGATTTATAAATGAACCATTAACTATTATTTCCGGGAAATTATATCCACCTAAAAATAATATAGCAGAAATAGAACTAAATAATACAATAGAAGAATATTCAGCTAAGAAGAAAAATACAAAAGGAACAGAAGAATGTTCAGTGAAGAAACCAGCAACTAATTCAGATTCAGCTTCTTGTAAATCAAAAGGTGTTCTACTTGTTTCAGCTAAAATAGAAATAAAGTAAAATATAAATACCGGTAATAATGGAACTATAAACCATATTGATTGTTGTACTTCAATTATAGTAGTATAATTAAATGAACCAGCTAATAAAATAATTATTAAAATAGCAGAACTTAAGATTAATTCATAAGATATCATAGCAGCAGTTGATCTTAAAGATCCTAAAAAGGCATATTTTGAATTAGCTGACCATCCTGCAAATAATATTCCATATACTCCTAATGAAGATAAGGCTAAAGTATAAAAGATTCCTAATGAAAAATCAAATAAAGTTAATCCTTGTCCTAATGGTATAATTGCCCATCCTAATAAACTAAAGATTAATGTAGAAACAGGTGCTAAATAGAATAAAACTTTATTAGATTGACTAGGTATAATAGTTTCTTTCAAGATTAATTTTAAAGCATCCGCAAAAGGTTGTGCTACTCCATAATAACCTACAGCATTAGGTCCTACTCTTCTTTGGTGCGCAGCTAATTGTTTTCTTTCAATAATTGTCATAAAAGCTACTGATAATAACATAGGTAATAAAACTGCTAATACATCGATTAAATTAATTAATATGTTAACAATAGTCAATAAATTATTATTTATCATTAAGTTATTTTATAAAATATGTTCTCATAATCTATCCTTAATTTTTATTAAAAATAGAAATAATAGGATAATTGTTATATAAGTATTTATATTTAATACTACAAACAATATGATATAAAATCATGATTTAGTTAAGTTAATATTTAAGGTTTTACTAATTTTATTATTAATTAGTATAATTAATTATACTAATATTTCATTAATTAATTATATTATTAATATTTTTGACACTGTGACAATATTTAAATCTAATTTAGATTTATCTTTTTATTTATTCTCTTTTGGATTCGAACCAAAATTAACACTTTAGAAGAATGATGTTCTAACCATTGAACTAAGAGAATTTAAAAATATATAAGAGAGTTAAGAAGGAATTGAACCTTACATTTATTAAACTTTGCAGGTTTACTACAGAACCATCTGTAAACTTAACCCTTAATTAAATTTTAATATCCTTATTAGTTTTAATTATTTTTAGGTTATTTATAAAATAATTATTAAAATTAAATTAACTACTTTTATATTTATGTTTATATTTTTCTTAAATAATTAAAAATAAATTAATTGTCATTTAAAGATAAAAGTGTAGAGATATTTCTCTTTACATCTTATAAAAAGAATTATAACTAAATTTTAGAATAATTAACTATTTTAAGGATAACGAAAGATCCTTACTATTATTAAATTATATTTAGAAAAAGGTATAAAAGTGTTTTCAAGCTTTTTGTAAAATCTTTACAGATTCTATTGCAAGAAATTTAGATTATAATATTTTATTTAATTAATAATAAAATAAACCCTAATTATCTCATTTAACGATAAATAAGTAATATAAAAATAATAAAAATAAATTATTATTTATCTTATACTTTTTATAAATAATATAAAAATAAGTAGAGATAGTTCATTAAAGAGCCAAATAAAAAAAGAAATATATATACTATATATGCCACAATTAATCCCATTTTATTTTGTAAATCAATTATCTTTTGCTTTATTAGCTTTAATTTATTTAATT
>JBBPLF010001316.1:0-10004 GCA_038089615.1 Aureoboletus auriporus
GGGCGTTACCCTAATGTCAGTTGGGAAGAAAAGGAATAGCGGTAACCTAACTAGGAAAAGAAGATAGGTGTCTTGCAAAGACACTTGGAGAAACGATAAGTCCATAAACATAGGGAAAAGAGGGGTTATAAGGGAAAATCGTAACAGTATGGAAGTATTGGGTGAAAGAGGTACAATACAATGGATAAATGTGAACTTTTTATGACTCCAATGAAACTTAGATGAGCATTTGACCTTCCCTTTGGGCCGAAGGCCCAAACACCAGCCGCAGGCTCGTGAAGAGGTGGAATGGTGGAATGGGAGCACTGGAATGCCAGAATGGGAGCACTGGAATGCCAGAATGGGAGTGCTGGAATGCCAGAATGGAAGTGCTGGAATGCCAGAATGGAAGGAATACTGGAATGGAATGGGAGTGCTGGAATGGTGGAATGGAATGGAAGTGGTGGGAATACAAGAGCAAGGTATGCAAATGGTGGAATGGAATGGAAGCGGTGGGAATACAAGAGCAAGGTATGCAAATGGTAGGCATGGAAAGGTGATTGAATGACAGGATGGCTGCGGAGTGGAATGGCGATGGAATGGAGTGCCAAGACGGTGGAATTAGGGCATTTATGACATGCTGGAATGGAATCTGACTGTGGTACCACAGCCGTGTAAACATATAGATAGCAGGTTCTCATCAATGCAATCTACCAGGTGTCCAAATCCTTCCTCATAGAGGAGGTCAAGGATGAGGGAGCGCACCTCATCCACTCCAGTTTGCATTGCAGTTACAAATTGTTCTGGGGAGTTATGGGGGACAAGTTGGTGAGCGGTGAGGCAAGTGATCTGGTTAATTCGGAAGAGGGAGCATAAGTCCTTGGTTTTCTTATCGTAGTTGTAGCACAAGTCTAATTCCATATGCAATGTAAAAGCGGGGGTGGTTAGGACAGAGGCAAAGAGGATTCTTCGCAGGCGAGGGGGAAGGTGGTTTGAACTGATATAGTATGGGTAGGGTAATTCAAGGTGGTTCCTTTGGGTCATAAGGGATTCATAGGTCCCTCGGGCCATAATACAGTTGCGATGGGTGGTTGAAGAGGGGGAGTACTGGGTCATGATTCATAGTGCCAGGGGCAGCTGTTATATAGTCTGTTGCAGAAGTATTGGTGTTCGAGAGGATGGGATGGTGGGAGATCGTTGCGATAGAGGAAGAAGAATTTATAAAAGGGGAAACCAGGTTGAAATTTGAGGTTTCTCTTTCGGAGCATTTACTGGGGGAAGTCTCTGGGTCGGGTGGACTTATATTCATCCAGAAGTGTTTGTGCATGTTGGAGGTTTCCTTCTGGTTCCCAGGTGTTCTCTGCTGTAAAGTATTCTTTCCAAGATACTGTTAAAGACTGGTCCAATGCTCTGGAATGAACTCTGGTCCAATGCGGTCAGACGGGACTTGGCTTCAGCTTATGTGCTGTGCCCTTACTGAATTTGCATGTCCCGAATTTGCGGAGGTCGGAGTTATACAAAGAACTGTGAAGGATCTAAGTACCGGAGGGTGATCCAAAGAGAAAGGATCAGGAGAGACTCGGAGTTGAGTCAGAGGATTGATGAGGACTTGATTGAGAGGTACGTAACTCAATTCGATATTCGACTAAAGTACAAAGAGGACAAACTATGGGTTTATATACAGAGGACGGAGACGGATTAGTAACGGAGTTTACTAAGAGATTGGTAAGTGGAACGGAGACAGGAGAAACATAGCCGGAGCAGTGCTGCTAAGCGAGCACCAGTATTTGGAGGTATTACAAATCAGAATGGAGAACAGCATAAGAATGGAACTATACTAAAGAGAGAATGTCTGGAGGAACAGAAGTATGGAGTGCGCGAGAATGCACTGGAGTTGTCGAGGACTGATCGGAGGAATGTCCGGAGGACCGGAGTTGGGCTTGGCGAAGATTTGGGATATGACAGTATCCCCCTCTTAGGCCTGAACCCCTGAAGGCCTTCTAGGCGAAGGACAATACGGAGTTCGAAATGGAGTTATGTAAGTGGAGGCCTATAAAGTCCAAGTCGGAGGATGGTCAACTTCTTAACTTACAACCATCACCATGTCCGCTCCCCTTGACATTAATGCCATCAAAAACTGGTCCAATGTGCAGCTCACTGAAGACAACAACAACAACAACACTGTCTGCAAGGCGAAGTTCGACGAGTGTCAGAGGAGATGCATGGAGAAGAAGGCGGTGGAGGAAGCGTGGAGGAAGGCAGAGGAGGAGGAGGCGAGGTGCAAGGCGGAGGAGGCGGCAAAGGAATGTCACCGCAAGGAGGCTGAGGAGGCGGCCAAGAAACGGGTAAGTAAAGACATACTCAGTATCCTTCATTGCTGACAAACGTAGGTGGAGCAGGTCCGAGTGCAACAGAGTGTGGAGGCCAGACCCTCGGACAAGGGGAAGAAAAGGGCGCGCCAAGAGCCGGAAGAGCCCTGTGCACAATGCGAGGACCGGGGGTACAAATGTACTCTGGGGACTGGCAAGTCCAAGGCATGCGTGCCATGCCAAATCGCGAAGGTGAAGTGCGGAGAGGTCGTCTCGGAGGAGACCTTGGAGAAGCCGAAGAAAAGGAAGAGGAAAGCGATGACGAAAGCAGACGGGTCGGAGGAGGCAGGGACCAGCAGGTCCAAGATGGAGGATCAGGGTGTCGACGCCCTGATGGAGGTGGTGAAGAGTCTGGCGAGGCGCCTGGACAAGCTGAACATGCTCATAGAGCGCCTCGTGGAGTTGAAGGTGGAGGAGATTTACGGAGGGGTTTCGGAGTTGGAGGACAAGTTGGAGGACGAGTCGGAGGATGGCGAGGAGATGGACAAGGACGAGATTACGGAGTTGGAGAAGGAAAGTTCGGAGGCCGCATTGGAGATGTATAAGGAGGACGTGGAGTTTGCGTGGCAAGCTGGGATAGTAGAGTAGTGTAAAAATGTTTTTTGTTGAACAATAAAAAAGTGTTTGCGAAAAAATCAGGAATTGTAAGGTCTAGGCTTCTCCGGATAACGAAGGTGAAAATCTTACACAAGCTTGGAGGCATGTCTGAGTTCCGTAGCGAGTAACCAAGATGTTTCTTCATCAGTACCTTCATAACCGGACCATCGGACTAGGTAAAGGAGTTTGCAGGACTTGCGTCGACAGTCTAACTTGGAGTTGAGTATCTTGGAGATCTCATACTCCGGTTCACTGTCTACTTCAACTGCCGGAGGTGGGGGTTGAATCTGATTCAGGATGATGTTCGGTATGGAGGGTTCTAGTTGGGATACATGGAAGACGGGGTGTATGAATTTCATAGAATCGGGGAGACTGAGTGTAAAGGAATGACTTCTGGCTTGAGCGATGATGTCATACAGACCCAATTTTTTTTCTGATAATTTCTTGGAGGGTCGCATAGAGCGGAAATATTTTGCTTTGACAAATACCTGATCACTGACTTTGAAGTCCAGTGCCGGAGTCCGCTTAGCATCCGCAGGGCCTTGATATCGCTTTTGCGTATAAGTCATTTCTTCACGGAGGAATTGGTGGAGGGAATCAAGGTTGACGGAGTATTCGTGGGCTCGAGCAGAGGTGAGATCTCATTCAGCATGCACCATTATGTTGGGGTGGTAGCCTTTGTTAGTGAAGAACGAAGATACTCCGGTAGTAGCATTCGGAGCATTGTTATAGGAGAACTCCGCGAGGGGCAGGAGTTCGGACCAGTTGTCTTGCTGGTAATTACAATAGATCCTTAGGTACTGCTCGAGTGTTTGATTCATTCGTTCAGTTTGGCCATCTCCTTCTGGGTGATAACTGGAGGTGAAATGTAAGTGGATATCGAGGGCCTTGCTGAGTGAACGGAAGAAGTACAATATGAATTCGGAGCCTCGATCGGAGGTGATATGGGAGGGAACTCCATGCTTGGAAAAGACGTGGAGTAGGAACAACTTAGCCAACTCTGGAGATGTGATCGTGTTGTGTGTTGGGATGAAGATGCATTGTTTTGACAAATGATCTATGACAATGAGTATGGAGGTAAATCCGGAGGATGGAGGAAGTTGTTTGATGAAGTCCATGGAAATGGAGTTCCAGGGCTTCTCAGGGATCAGGAGTTGTTTCAGGAGTCCGTATGGCTTATGTCTAGGGACTTTGGTGTGGGCGCAGGATGTGCAGGATGAGACGTAGTCCTTTACAAAGGTTCGGATTCCTGGCCATGTATATTCGCGTCGAATGAGCTCTAATGTCTGATTCTGTCCGAAGTGTCCAGAGAGCGGGTGGTCATGTTTGTATCGGAGGACACGGAGATGGAGGTTTTCAGAATCAGGGACATAGATGTGATCATCTAGATAGAGGAAACCATCAGAGTCAACTGACCAACGGGAGTCAGAGGGTTTGGTAGCGGAGAGGTGCTGAAGAGCGATGGGGTCGGAGGGGAGTGTGGAGAGGATATCACTGTGGAGTTGCTCAACATCAAAGAGGGTGCTAGCCCAGAGTACCAGAGCTGCAAGATAAGTCGCTCGGAGGGATGAAGTGAGCTGCTCGTGAGTGAAAATGGGATGGAAATTGTGAGGATTGATGCAAGCGTAGTCCTTATCCCCCTCTTTGGGATAGATGTCCCAGCGTCTAGTGAGGGCATCAGGTTTCGCGCCAAGGTGTCCAGGGCGGAAATGGACAACCATGTTGAATTGGGAGAGGAACTCCGACCACCGGGCTTGCCAGCGAGTCAGGAGTTTAGAGGTCGCGAAATACTCTAGGTTTTTGTGGTCCGTGACAACATCGATGGGAATACCGGACCCCTCCAGGTAATGACGCCAAGTCCAGAAGGACTCATGAATAGCAAGAAGCTCCTTATCATGGGTGTCATAGTTAAGCTCTGGAGCGGTAAGCGTCCGAGAGTAATATGCGACAGGGTGGACTTCATCGTCCGGACATCAGAGGGAAAGGATGCCAGCGATGGCATAGTCCAAAGCGTCCGTTTCGACGATCAATGGGGTGTCCGGAGACCAGTGGGTTAGGATTAGAGCGGATGTGAAGGCATCTTTGAGGGTCTGGAAAGCGGAGCGACAGTCATCGGAGAAATTCCACGGAGTACCTTTGTGAGTAAGACGAGTTAAAGGAACGATGATATCAGAGTAGTTATGGATGAAACGCCGATAGAAATTGGCAAAGCTGAGGAAGGACTGAATGTCCTTTACTTTCTGGGGTTCCGGCCAGTCTTGGATCATTTTGACTTTGTTCAAAGACATGGTGAGACCGGAGGGTGAAAAACAATGACCTAGGTATTCAGTGGAGTCCGTGTGGAACTCGCACTTCTCGGGCTTAGCATAAAGTCCGTGTTTGCAGAGTCGACGGAGTACTTCTTGGACATGCTCCTTGTGGGAGGCCATATCCATGGAGTAGATAAGTATGTCGTCAAGGTATATAATCACACAAACATCTAAGAGATCTGCAAAGATAGTGTTGACAAATCGCTGGAATGCCGCAGGGGCGTTGGTTAGACCGAATGGCATGACGAGCCACTCGTAGGAGCCGTAGTGAGTCCAGAAAGACGTTTTCCATTCATCTCCGTCAGCAATGTGGACCAGGTGGTATGCATGCTGGAGATCGATCTTGGTATAAATCTTTGCTCGGCTTGAAGCGTCTAGGAGGTCGGTGATATGGGGAAGCGGATAGTGATCTTTCTTCGTGATCTTATTGAGTCCTTGGAAGTCAACGCAGAGGCAGAGTGAACCGTCCTTTTTGCAGACAAAGAGAACCGGAGTGGTGTAAGCGGATGATGAGGGATGGATGAAACCCATTGCTAGGTGCTCATCGAGGAACACACGGAGGGATTCAAGCTCGGATGGGGAAAGGGAGTATGTGGTACCAATAGGAGGGGAAGCACCTTCCTCCAGGTCGATCTTCAGATTGTGTTCATGATGGGGAGCAAGGACGGAGGCCTTGCTTTTGCTAAACACATCAGTGAAGTCATGGTAGTCCGGAGGTACACCGGAGAGATTGGCCTTTTCTGGAGTAACAGAGGATGCTCGGAGATCACTCCCTTGGGGACAGATTTGCATACTGAATTGAATGGAGCCTTCAAGGTGACATGCAAGCGCGAAAGCAGGTGCACTGATGATCACGATGGGAGGTGCCTTTCGATCGAAGAAATGCGGTGAATCGGATGGTGGGTCAGCTGGAGGAGGTGAGTCCGGAGGCTGCAGAGTTGAGCTCAGAGGTGCTGGCAAGGACTGTTCAGGTGTACGGAATGAGATACTGCTCGAAACCCAGTCAATCAACGGATTGTAGCGGGTGAGCCAGTTATGTCCTAGAACAAGGAAACAGGAGCCATCCAGCAGAGTGACATAGAATGTCATCGGAGTGATGTCACCGGTTTGGAAGCAGATAGATAGGTTGATAGCTTGAGTGATAATGGAGTTCATGGTTCCATTGAACAGACGGAGTTGCAACGGAGGGATGGGGTAGGTGGAAAGACTGTGTTTATTGACAAAGGTCGTATCTATGAAACAATTGGAGGATCCTGAATCTACAAGTGCAGAGAAAGCAGGAATGTCATGCAAAATGATGGAAACGGAGGGCATAAGTGATTTCAGATCTAAGAGAGCGGATGCGTTGAGACGGATCTCCTTGGGTGCACAGTTAGGTTCAACACAACCTCCTTCCTGTGTGGAGTCACGGAGGTTGCGGACTATTTTTTTGTCTCTGAGGAGACCTCTGGTTTAACTTCTGGAGTTGCAGTAGAAACTGCACGAGCCTTCAAAGCCTTGGAACTGGACTTCGAACAATCCTTAGCCATGTGGCCAGTGTGACCGCAGAACATGCACAGTTTATTGTCGAACCTGCGCTTGTGCTCTTCTGCAGTGGGCTTGCCATCTTTCCCTAGCTTTGAGGAAAGATCCAGCTTGGATGAGGAGGCAGAGTTGGTGGTCCGGCCTTTGGACTCCTTGGAGTCCTTGTGACCACCGGAGTTAGACGCGGAGGTGGAGGATGCAGAAGCAGAGGGTTTGTTGGACTTGTTGGATAAGGACAGATTGGAGGGCTTCGCTTGATGACTGATCTCTGACTTGCGTTCCCAGTAACGCACGTCAATCGTCTGGGCAAGGTTACAGAGCTCGGAGAGGGTAGAGGGCTTCCCAATACAAGATATCTTGTCTTTGATGCGATCCGGGAGGCTGTTATAGAAATGATGCCGGAGGGCACCTTCTCCGTAACCGCGGACTTGAGAAGCGATGCGGTTGAACTCAACCACATACTTGTTGATCCGTTGACCATCTTTCATGGACAGATGGTCGAGTTGATGTTCTGCATCTCCGACAGGGTCGTGTGGACCGAAATTTGTACGGAGTTCAAGGACAAACTCCTTGTAGTCATCCATCCAGAGAGGGTGGTTGTCCGGCCCATCCATCTGGAGAAGGTCAGGCTCAAACCACTTCAAGGCCATGCCCTTCAGGTAAGACTGTGCAAAGGTAACTTTGGTGCAGTCTGTTCTAAAGGCCTTCAGCCGGTCCTGGAAGTTGAGTTCGCATTGCACCAGGAAGACCCGGAGTTTGCAGGGATCCGTTCTGTCAAACTGATCCGGTTCTCGGACCTTGGTGTGCAGAGAGGAGTCAGAGGACTTCCAAGAGGAATGAGCGAGTTGCTGGATTGTGCTCGCAAGTTGGGTAAGTGTGTCCTGGGGGACGTATTCGCTCTCGGAGTCGTCGGAAAAGAGGTCGTTGGGGGGATGATCTGAGTCATCATCAGATGGTTCATTTTCGGGAAAGTCTGGATCATCCGGAGGTGGGTTGTTGTTCGCAGGAGTGCGGAATGTTGCTTCATGCTGACTCAAGTGATGACTGGCAGACTCGCCATCACCACCTCCAAGTGCAGCAGAGACGATTCTTGCTCCGGGGGTAGGGGACTTGGGTGGACCCTGGGAAATGGAGGGTGCGGGGACACGTCGCACAGAGAAACCACAGAAGTCTTCAGTGGCTTTGGGGTCTCGGTGATTGTTACTGAACAGAGATAAGGGGTTGTAACGGGAAGATATAGCGGGGATGATACTCAGACGAGTTCTGGTATGAGTACGGGTAGTCATGGTGAGCGGATTCGAGCAAGATGAGAGTCGAATATACTGTTAAAGACTGGTCCAATGCTCCGGAACGAACTCTGGAACGATGCGGTCGGATGGGACTTGGCTTCAGCTTATGTGCTGTGCCCTTACTGAATCCATGTGTCCCGAATTTGTGGAGGTCGGAGTTGTACAAAGAACTGTGAAGGATCTAAGTACCGGAGGATGATCCAAAGAGAAAGGATCAGGAGAGACTCGGAGTTGAGTCAGAGGATTGATGAGGACTTGATTGAGAGGTAACTCAATTCGATATTCGACTAAAGTACAAAAAGGACAAACTATGGGTTTATATACGGAGGACGGAGATGGATTAGTAACGGAGTTTACTTAGAGATTGGTAAGTGGAACGGAGACAGGAGAAACATAGCCGGAGCAGTGCTGCTAAGCGAGCACCGGTATTCGGAGGTATTACAAATCAGAATGGAGAACAGCATAAGAATGGAACTATACTAAAGAGAGAATGTCTGGAGGAACAGAAGTATGGAGTGCATGAGAATGCACTGGAGTTGTCGAGGACTGATCGGAGGAATGTCCAGAGGACCGGAGTTGGACTTGGCGAAGATTTGGGATATGACAGATACGAGATACTGCCTTCAACCTCATATTCCGCGGTGTGAGAGGATGGAATCTATTTTGTATTCCTCTTCTCTGCCGATCAACTCGAATGGTGGATCCAAGAAGTTGGGACCATGTTCTGCAGTCTCTCAATAAGGGGATAGAAGGGAGGCATGGAAGACATCATGTATTTTCCAGGTCGGTGGCAGTTTAAGGCAGTATGACACAGGGGAAATAACCTGTGTGATTTCAAATGGTCCTTCTCATTTAGGGGATAGTTTCTTTGATAGGTACTGCAGTCGAAGGTTTCTTCCTTCTAACCAGACTTTGTCCCCAACTTTCCAGGGGTGGAACTTAGAAGAGGTTCGTTCTTTCATGATACATTGGGTTTTCTCATGTGGTGCAAGGGCTTCCCATCAGGCTTCTTCTAGTTCCGATAGGCATATTTCCAGGGCAGGGAGGAACATCTTTCCTATTGGAGGATAAGAGCGGGGTTCGTATCCTAGTATGAGGGAGAAGGGAGATTTTTGGATGGAGAAGTGGACAGCGGAGTTGTGGGAGAATTCTGCCATCGGAAACAGTTCAACCCATCGTTCTGGGTGTCCATCACAGAATATGCACAGATAGGTCTCGAGTTCTTGGTTTACTCATTCAGTTTTTCTGTCCATTTGGGGGTGGTACGCGGATGAGAGTTTTAGATCGTATTTTAGGAGTCTGGCAAGTTCTCGTGCAAAGGCAGATGCGAATTGGGGTCCTCTGTCAGAGATGCAGTAGTCATGGAGTCCATAGTGTCAAAATATATTAGTGAAAAATAGTTGGGCGACTCCGGCAGCGTCAATGGTTTTATGGCAAGGGGTGAGTATTACCCCCTTAGTAAGACCATGGTCGACCACAACCATGATAGAGTCAAAGGTGAGGGAAGGTGGAAGGTCAGTGATAAGATCGACAGAGACCTGCTGAAAGGGACAAGTGCAGGTGGAGGGAAGTGGGATCAGTGCCGGAGTGGTAGGGTGAGTGTTTGTTTTATTAGCTTGGCAAACCATGCATCCTTGGACAAATTTGCGGATGAAGGTGGTCATGCCAGGCCACCAGTAATTTTGTTGCATGAGGTTGGTAGTACGGAAGATTCCACCGTGTCTGCCATGGTCACTTTCATGAGTGAGGTGGACAAATTCCTGACACGCTGGTTCTGGAATATAGAGGCGATGTTTGTAATGTAGCATGCCATCAGTATATTTCCAGTCATGGGGTTGGGATTTGGTGATCAAGGGGGTTCCCTCTCATAGTGCTTTAAGGGCAGTAATGACTAAGGGGTCAGATGGGGTGGATTCCACAATTTTCTCGACTAAGGC